>JASEVX010000002.1:133567441-133877441 GCA_031761405.1 Serripes groenlandicus | reverse complement strand
TTTAAGGAAAGTTTTGAATTAGAAAATATTTAAAAGTTATTACTGATGCAAAGTTGAGAACACAAATCACTCGTTTAGGAATTGAGCAGGGTGCATTCCAATCTCATTAAAATCACCTCCTAATAACGCTACGCATAGGCTTACATTTGGTCAGATCGTGTCAGATTGGGTGCATTCAATGTAGTAACAGAGAAAGCAGAATGTGCAAAATATGTAATCAAAATGTAGTGGAATCAGAATTTCATTTTCTTTTAGTATGTGCAAAATATAGTTCACTTAGATCTAAATATTAAGGAAATGTAACATGGCCCTCAATGAAAAAGTTAATTGCAGTAATATCTTTAACAAATAAAAAGAAACTATACAATCTTGCTTAAATATTAAGGAAGCTATGTCAATTAGAAAATATACCCTTGATGATATTGCTGCTTCTTAATGTATGTTAACGTTGAATTGTTTGTATTTGTATGTAATTTTATGTATTAATGTATTATGTCTGTCTTTGCCATATAATTGTTTTAAAAATGGTCAAAGGCTAAAAAGTATTGCTGATTGCCAATATATTTGAAACTTGAAACTTGTAAACTAAGTAACCAACCAGAGAGCAAGCTGCTATCACGTGTCATTTGTTGTATTCTATATTTATCGACTATGCCTAGAGAAGAAACAGTCCATACGTTTTACTATTTAAGAGATTAAAGCATTAACATTATATGAAGTATATTCACAGCAACACATCTCTCTGAAAAGAACTTTAAAAGAACGTTCAGTATTGTGGAGCTACTACTAAAAAGAGAGAATGGTGTTATTTAATGCTTATAGTTGAATGATACTTTGCATGTCTAATCAGGGACGAGTAAATAATCGTGAATATCATGAAATAGACTGAAATACGAAGTCAGTCTAACACAAACTTAAAAAATTGGACACATGAGTTGATGTTCGTATGTATCTTAAATAAATGATTTTAAACAAGCGCAATCGTAATATGTGCGAGGCATTAACATTTAGTTTATCCTAATAACAACGTGTTCAATCATGTAGAAATTGAAAAAAAAACGAATACAATTATAAACGCCGGCTTCTACCGGTTACTAATAATATAAACAGATTCCCACACGGAGTCCAAACCAGTAAACCAACCTATTCCCATATCAACCGAAAAAATAACGCGGTTTATTGAAAACAGCCAAACATCCGTCTACCGTTGGCGATTCGGCACAGTGATAATGGTCCCGTAGAGACCATGTCGACTGTTTAACTTTATACAAATTACAGAGATATGCGTGATTATTATAAATGGTTATCGTGCCATCATGAGAATTATTACCGCAATAATTTAATCATGCCCTTGTCTGGATATAGTAATAGAGGTCATATTGTTATAATGTCTCTCGTATAAAATGGATTTTAAGATCCGACTGCATGCTTCACGCAATTGAGCCTTCAATATGTACGTGCATTTGCGAAGTGTTGACTCAAGTTAGCCTGTGTATAAGCGCACTCTCGCGAGAATCGTCAATGTCTGTCCACATGTTGTTGGTGTCGGGGAAGACATTGTGAACTGTTTTCCTCGGCCTATTGGCATCGGGACAACAGTTCACAAGTCACCCCTTCCACATCTGGACAACAGTTTTGACTGGTACACGAATACCCATTAAATAACTGTATAATGTAAACTGACATCGTTATGTATTCATCATGCGACAGTCGGTTTACATTGACAATACTCACAGACGTTTGGTTAAGAACATTTACGAATGTCTTGCGACGATATCCCGATCAATACGATTAATTGGCGAGTGCTACTCGCAAGGAATTTGGGTCCGTGTGAGAGCAGCATTTAGATATAAACATCTGATACATGTATTATTCTTCAAGTGAATAAGGCGTACTTGTCGCGAACAGATTCAATCATTGGAGCCGTCTTTAACATTTTCAAACAAACCACACGACTGCAGCAGATGACCTTTTGATAACATCGATGTCAAAATATGGAAAATGTATAAAACGGAGAGTTGTATTATTGCATTTGAGTGGAACACATTGTAACAACTATTAACTTTAAGCAATGTATACTTTTGACATAATAGTTCAAATGCCGTCTGCTGCAGAGGCTTCATATAGCGTATATTTTCTGGAATAGTGTTATCTCGTTGCCTGATAAGCAATATGAGTCGTCCCGCGAGAAAACCAACGTTATGGACTCTGCGTAATGTATCGACTTATACCAGCCTGCGCAGTACGGGCCGACACTTTCCGTCTCAGGG
This sequence comes from Serripes groenlandicus, assembly GCA_031761405.1. Classification (NCBI taxonomy): domain Eukaryota; kingdom Metazoa; phylum Mollusca; class Bivalvia; order Cardiida; family Cardiidae; genus Serripes; species Serripes groenlandicus. The sequence continues at coordinate 133,875,171 of JASEVX010000002.1, read as the reverse complement.
GGATAGAGGTATAGAGTAATGATTCCTGAAACAGAAAATCCACAGGAGGCGGAAAGTGTCTGCCCGGGTCAGCCTGCACGTTAAGCTTAGGCTGATCCAGGTCGATACTCTGCGCAGATTCCACACTGTTGGTTTTCTCGCAGGACGGCTCATCTACTTTACTGTTTGGGTGCACTTTTTACAGTCCTGTAATATCTTTGTTAGTTTTGTGATTGAACATTGCAATAATTTTATTTTGACAAGTACATAATACATAACCATTAATTTACCACAAAAAGATACTTTAATGTTGCAAAATACCGTCTTTATAACTTGTATCGTGTGCAAGAAGAAAATTGATTGAATGATTGGGGTTTAAATCCGTTTTCAACAATTGTCCTCTCATATCACCTACTCATGAGCTTTCTGGCTTTCCAACACCAGTGCTCGACACAATAATCTTTCCAAGCAATGGTCTACTTTGCAACATAAACTATTAGACCATTGGTGGGAGAGGATTGCCGCTTTTCGCAGTGACTTTTGTCAAACGGCGGAAAGGATATTGGCTGAGCTTGGATTCAAACTCACAACCCCTTGATTGACAGCTCGCGTCACTACTGACTGAGCTACCGCGGCTCAGCTAGAAGTAAAGCCACATCTGTTGCTTATATTTATATTTATTCAAATACTTGAATAGCTAAACAGTATTGACCTAGTGCTGACATTCCTGCAAGGAAACATGGTTTTAGGACATAATCGTATGTTCATCAAATGTGTGTGTGTCTAATGAAAACAAACATTCTCATGTGTTTGTATGTGTAAAGGCTTAAACCACTTTTCATTATTTATTTGCAACTGCGGTTCTTTGGTGGTAGTTACCAGTTATTTTGGTCCATTCATCCTGTCACAAGCGAGTTAGAATACTCTGGAACTTGGCACGAAGGTCAAGATCAGGGGTTAATATTGTCGAGTAATACTATTTATAATCTTAAACATTGAATTGAGCACGAGAAAGGCATACATAACAGTTCTTAGATCCGATATTCATACATATTAAATGCAGTATACTAGATGGGTGATTCCTTCATTACAGACCTTACTAGTCTAATTCCTTCAACAGTGTTCCGTGCATATTGTTAAGTGGACTCAGGTTCGATCTTCTCCAACTAACCTCTCGATTGGAAAGAACTCTTAGCCTTGAACTAGCAAAACACAAACATAGTGTGAACAAGTCGATCTTTCTACTATACACGTTTTGGTTGAATGGAGGTTATCGCCGTTTTTAACAATGTGTCAGTCATATGACGGTGGCCAGTTCACATACCCATTGGTTTCCCACACGCATTGGTTTCCCACGCCCGCACTCCACACAACAATTTTTCCGAACAAATGCATGCATTTACACATATACATTTAGCCCATGGGTGGAAGACGAATGACGCATGACGCTTGTCGAATTAACCTTTGCCGAATGTTTGAAAGAGTATGGGCCGAACTGTAGTTCGAACAAACAACACCTGGATTGACAACAAGCGTCGCTACCGACCGAGCTACCAAGGCTAAGCTCAAAACATAAATACAATATTAACAAGTTGATATGTGTGCTATAATAGGACGTTCGTGAAAACTAAGATACATCTAAAATAAACGGAACTTCACGGGGTTGTTTGAAAATAGAGTTTTAGATTGAATGATAGACTAGAAAACAGAAAAATTGAAGCTTGCGAGTAACCTCAGCGGTATCATAATAAATCAATAGATAAAGAACCCTCGATGTGTCAGAAAGGACAACGAATGGGAATCAATCTCTGGGATTTCAGTTGAATTCTCAGACTTTTACATTCTTATACTTTGTGTACAGTCAAGTCCGCATTGAAAGGTTATTAAACTTTGTATCGCTACAAGACCGCCTCGGTGGTGTAGTGATAGAGCGTCCGCTTCGGTTGCGGAACGTCGTGGGTTCGATTCTCGACCGGGTCATACTAAAGATCATACCATACCACAGGTCATAATACATACTTTAAACATGATAGTAATGGCTGCCCTCCCTGGCTCTCAGGGTTGCTGGGTTAGCATTACGACTGACTGGCTGGTGGCAGGATACCCAGGAAACGCCCTGACATAATTGAAAAAACACCAAACAATCAATCAATCAATCAATCAATGTATCACTCGATACCTAAAGACTGACGGACGTTATTCACAAGTTTTACAGGGAAAAGCAAAACGTGATAATTTCGTATAATAAAGCAATTCTTTTGAAGTTAGATTAGCATACAATTTTAGATATCCGGCACTCGTTTACATTTTCGAAAATGTGAATGTTTAAATGCCAATGTAAATATTAAACATCCGATTTCACTCGCGATGATTTCCCCCCTTCTAATGATAGGTCGCACGGTCAGAGTACATACAGCCCCGTCTCGCGCTCTTCTGGAGCGTTCTCGTCCCGTAACACACTTAACAGCGTTTCATTTCCGTCCTTGAAAAACACGCCAGCGTTCCACTCGCATGCAAAAAGTACCACCATATCCAGAGCTTTGTTGCGGGCTTTTAGCAAGCGTTACACACCAATTACAAAAAGAAAGAAGGGAACATGAGCTCCTGAAAACAATACAGTATTTCATTGAAAAAACGTACTTCCACGGTGAATGTCATTTGACTCCTCTAGTGTTGTAAACCAGTGGACTTATACATTCGGAAATGATTGCCCTTACAACTATTCATGGCTTTATTTAAATTTATACGGTGCAGGCATTGCTAGTTTCCCGTGTCCGTTGACAATACAAGAACGTGCTTCAACACCGAGACAAACACACAAACTACTCTTTGAGTTCTTTGGAATTCTTTATATTCTTGCCAAAGGAAAAAAAGGTACATTGGTGCCTTTAAAAAACTTTGCTGTGCCTTGAACACCATGCTGGAAAGACGAATGCCTCGGATTCCGTTTCAGGATCTCCGCAGACGGTGCATTCCGGGACAAAGTTGAACGTGTTCCACTCACATAGGAAACGTGCAATAGTTCAACAACCGTTTGCAAACGTGCAAGCGTTCAACGTCCGTGACCAAGTCAAACGTGTGCCTAGTACTAGATGATTGCCCATTATATGCCAGATATTTTTACTTTTGACTTTCAAGTAAATCTTAGATTCGGGAGACAATATTCACAGTATTATGTTTTTATCATCTCGAAAACACATTGCCCAAGATTACTGTAAATTAAAATTAATTATATTATTCCAAAGTGATTCGAAATAATACTATTATCAGCTATTTGACTGTTCTCAACTGGTACTTGACTGATTACCTGTATGTGTTTGGGATCATGAGAAACGCAATCTAAATTCTGTTTGCTGTACCTTAGTCAGCATTGTGTAACGTCATTCTGCTTGAATGCCTACTCCTGTATAACATGCAGTCATGTACTGTAACACAATATAGGTAACGAGTATGTATTTGAAAGCATCAATTGCTTATGAGTATGTAACTGATAGCAACACTTGCTTCTGAGTATGTATCTTTAAGTAACCATTGCTTATGAGGATATATTTGAAAGCATTATTTGCATTTGAGTATGTTTTTGAAAGCATTACTTGCTTTTGAGTATGTTTTTGAAAGCATTAATTGCTTTTGAGCATGTTTTTGAAAGCATTAATTGCGTATAAGTATGTATTTGAAAAAAAAAATTGCTTATGAGTATATTTTAAAAGCAACAATTGATTAAGAGAATGTATTTGAAAACAACCATTGTTTAATAATAATTGTTGGATCATTTTGTGCAGGCATTTGGGAACCAGGATTGAATAAACATAGAGATATGCTACAACATGCAACGGTCGTTTTTATCGTAGTCGCCTTGATAAAGATGATGATGTTGATGATTATTTTAGTGTAGGACAGGGATAGACCGTCAATCTCTCGTACCGGGTCCCGGATTTGAATTTGAATGCTTTTCGGGTTATTCCACACGAATTGCGTGTTAACCTTTTATTTTTCCATGAAGTTGATTGATTGATATCGAGCGAGATTGATATTAGCTGAAAGTTGGCTTCGCAATTCATATGGAATTTAAAAGTTTGAAACTAAACTAACGATATTAACATTATTGTTTTCATAGAATAGTATGGCATCGATTCATATATTCTCCAACGTTGATATTGTTCCTCATTTAAGATGATCGTTTTAAAGTTGTGTTTGACTAGAAAGTGTTTTAAAACCCGTACTAAAAGGTAAGCTTACAATTGTTATATATTCGCTTCGCTATATTTCAGACATGAACAATTTGATGAGACAAATGTGATATAGGTTTTCTTTTCTTAACCAGTTCCCTCATGTAGAGTTGCTTGGGAAGATTGTCGTGTGGAGTACTGGTGTGAGAAAACCAGGAAATGCATGAGTATGTGAACTGGCCGCCGTGATATAACTGAGAAATTGTTAACAACGGCGTTAAACCCCAATAAATCAATCAATCCCTCATGTAGACACATTTTGAGGCTACTGTAGTAGAAAACTAATAATACAGCTTAACAAAAGTACATCATAACGTGCAGTTAACAATGTTTACAACTATATTCAATTATTATACTTTTAAGCACAGGAGTTCTTTTTTTGCTAGTATGAGGGAAAGGGTTACACCACTTTGCATGTTAAAGCCGTAAGAAAGTTAATAAAAGAAATTTAATTAGTTTTAATTTTACACGGAATACAAAAAAAAACACACTTCCTGTTCAAGTTATTTGATTTATACCAGATGCACAGTTACAAATTACAAAAGTGTTAACTCAATTAACAATTTTAATTCAGAAATATCGAAATGATCTAAAACAGGTTCTTCCTCGTTGAAATTGTTTAAATTATTTTTAGACAACTTCAGTTTATTTTCATTAACGTTTTTGTTCTGATGCATGCGTGCAGTCTAGCGCCGTATAACATATCCTCTCCTTTATTTATTCAACATTGATAACGTGAGAATATGCTCATTCGTATCTCGCACCACCTGTTTTACACAGGGTAGGGGTGAGGTGGCAATCATGTGAGCTGTATTAATTAAGTGTGTAACATTCCTCTTTTGCAAGTTTTTTTGTTTGTTTGGAGTTTAACGCCGCTTTCAACAGCTTTTGTCATATCACGGCGGTCAGTGCACCTACCCATGTTTTCCTGGCTTTCCCACACCAGTACTTACACAACATTCTGTCGAAGCCACTGACTACTTTCTCACATAGATCAGAGGTGAGAGGCAATGGAAAACATCGCCCGAAAGAATGTCGCCGCAACCGAGTATCGAACCCGTGACCTCCAGATCACGAGTCAGATACGATACCAATTGAGCGGCCAGTGGCTTTGCAAGTGGCTTTGTTTGTACGATAATTTGTTTGTGTGATATTTCATGCCGGTTTCAACACATTCTTAGTTACATCACGGCGTTTCTTCGTTTATTTACCAGTACTACCAGCGTGTCAGACGTAATGCTATCACCACAATTCTGAACGCCAAGGAGGTAAAAACATTACTATTGTACCATTTGCATACAAAGTCTTTGATATGACTCGATCAGCTATTTGATTAAATAGGGCATTGTTTCACCCCACTTACCAAACCTAAACCAGGCTGTGTGTTGCGATAACATGCTGCTGTAACATTCCGTTTGGCCTTCTTGGCGGTTTGCAGATATTGGATGAGAGCACATAACAGTGTCGCTGACGCATGAGTGAAACACTGGGTGTAACTGCCTTGAAATGAGGCGGGAAATTAACGCATTTTCAGATAAAAGACTGTGTTGTTTGTAGAATATCTAATTAACAAATAAATCAAACGATAATGTTCTTTTTTAAAACAAAACTCTTCACACCCACAAGGGCCAGATGCTAACTAAAGAGATATTTGGAATCCACTGTCGTTTAACGGTTATAGTCAACGCACAATTAAGCAGTAAGTGCCACATGTGATTAAATTCTATGTTTTAGTTGATTGATAATAAAGCTGCAGACGATTCTTTCCGTTTACGTAAATGTATCAAGTTACTGTTACTGTTAACTGTACTGTATACCCGGTGGCTCAATCGGTAGCGTCTCGGGCTGTCAATGCAGGGGTTGTGGGTTCGAACATATTTTCCGACGTATTACAAAAGTCAAATCGACATCTGTTATTCGTCTTCAACAACACAGTCCATTTGGAATACCAGCCAGTTGTTTAGAAAAGCTAATGTGTAGTTTTCTGCTGTGAGAAAGTCAGAAAACACATGCATAGGTGTGTTGACCTCCGTAATTTGACTTGAAAATGTTGAAAACGACATTAAACAAGAGGCCCAAGAGGGCCAGTATCGCTCCACGGCCATAAGGCAAACATTTTTTTTAACAACCACCATGGCTTAAAGGAATCTTGTAGAGTGTCACCCAAGGAATGTTTTTGCAAAATTATTTGAAAATCGGCCTGACACTTTCGGAGGAGAGGATATTTTAAGTGTTCACTATAGACATATAAGGCAAAATAGCCCCACCCCCTGGCAGCCATATTTTTCAACCAATCAACATGGCTTGAAGGAATCTGATAGATGGTAAGCCTAGGAACATTTCTACAAAATTATTTGAAAATCGGCTGAACACTTTTGGAGAACAATTTTTTTTAAGTTTTCACTATAGCTATATAAGGCAAAATAGCCCCACCCCCTGACGGCCATGTTTTTCAACCAATCAGCATTTCTTGAAGGAATCTAATAAAGGGTCACCCAAGGAACATTTCTACAAAATTATTTGAAAATCGGCCTGACACTTTTGGAGGAGAAGATTTTTTAAGTTTTCTCTTTAGCCATATAGGCAAAATAGCCCCGCCCTGTGACGGCCATGTTTTTTTACCAATCAACATGGCTTGAAGGAATCTGATAGAGGGTCACCCAATGAACATTTCTACAAAATTATTTGAAAATCGGCTGAACACTTTTGGAGAAGAAGATTTGTTAAGTTTTCACTATAGCTATATAAGGCAAAATAGCCCCGCCCCCTGGCGGCCATGTTTTCCGCCCAATCAACATTTCTTGAAGGAATCTAATAAAGGGTCACCCAAGAAACATTTCTACAAAATTATTTGAAAATCGGCCTGACACTTTCGGAGAAGAAGATTTTTTAAGTTTTCACTATTTTTTTCTTTTGGTTGCCATGGAAACCAGAAATTTAAGAGAGGACATTAAGAGGATGCTTCCTATGAAGTTTCAACCAAATTGGCCAAGTGGTTAGGGAGAAGAAGTGGTTTAAAGGAAAAAGTTAACGCACGCACAGACGTACAGACGCACGGACGCACAGACGCACAGACGCACAGACGCACGCACGACGGACAATTCGCCATGACATAAGCTCGACTGGCTTTCAGCCAGTGGAGCTAAAAACCAATAAATCAAAAAATATATTTGAAATGGTTTTCCGCCCCTTATTTGCCATATATATCTTATAACCTGTCAATTGGTAATTTACTTTACTGTTTCTCGGCCTTTTAATACATAATTAAAACAGGCAATTTGCCCTTACGGAACTTGTGTGATGCGTTGGTTTAGTTTATTCTGGTACATGTTACGTGTCAATTTAAGAACATCTCTTCCCAGAAATGGTTTTATCCGGCACGACTCTACTAAAAAAAGTATACGCCTATCTAAAACAGATGTATATTGATGTCATTTTAAGTCAGCAAGCAACGTATTGCATTGATCTTATTTTGTTATGTAAATATAATTTTAACAAAGGTCTTACTGGGTTTTGTGTAGGTTTTATTTGTTGTGTATTTTGGGATTTGGGAAGTTAATGGTAGGTAAATTATCTAACAAGAATTTACTTGCATGAAGAAACACAGAAACGTCGGTATGCACTTGTACATCTAATCATCAAATGTAGCGTCGCAAATGCATGAATTGTCTAACCAAATAACGCTCATCGTCGTAGGTCACGCAATGCTGTTGTCTCCGCTACGCTCTATACATAATAGCGTAGCGGAGTCAACAACCTTTGGTTTCCGACGATGGACGCCCATGTGTGAATCTTATCTTTCCTGAGGCGTCCAAAGAAAATATTATCCATTGATACTAAACAACTGCCTTATTTCATTAATGTTTCAAGGTGTATAAATACAACATACAAAATACAAGATATATATTTCGTAGTTTTTAGGTCACCGGCCCATAATACAACGTAAATGATACGTATTCACAACAAAGAGTGATGCAATACATTTTAAAACTGACATGTTAAGCCGAGTTAAGAGGTTTGCTTCTTTAGTTCTTAGTTTGAATGCGGCTCTGAATGACTGTTGCAGAATTGTAGACTTCAGACTGATCATTATGTATTTAATAGTTCATACAATTTGTCTCGAGTTCTGTTATTTACCCAGGATACATCAACATAAATGTCTCTTGAATCATCATAGGTAGTACATTCGTCAAAGAAATTAAACTCTTTTTCAATTAAATACATATTTTGATCAAGACATGAAAGGCAAAAAGGGTAATTTCTTGGAATCGATAGGCGTCTACGTCTCTCTATCATAGGGCCATGGCAAGAGCATCTAAAGCTACACATTGTGTAAGGAAAAAGGTAAAAATGAATTTAAATATAACTATTGATTTAATAATGATTTATTTATAATGTTGTCCTCTCCCGCGTTGTTAGTCGCCGGGCAGAAGCCCGCGACTTCTATTTTTAATAGCTTTTCGGAAATCACATGGGAGGGCGGCTTATTATTAGAAAGAAACAAATCTAGATGATTTGAACATATTACAATTGTGGTTGTTTACGAACACTAATAAATGACACATCTAAAATGAAATAAATATTCCGATTTTTTAATGTTTGCAGTTTTTTTTATTTCACTCGCATTTAAGTTTTTTGTCTTATTTACGAAGACAAAAGTGGTCCCTTCAAGACGTGAACCAACACCCCCTAATGCAGACTCTTATGTGTCATCATTGAGGTCAATTTCGGATTCTCCTTTTAATAGCAATTTTAACTTACTAAATGTTGTTTTCATGTTCAAAGAGATGTCTTGATTTGTGTAGAATTCATTTAATAATGTTAATCCATGAATATCTAAAGTAGGAACTGTTTCTAAGCTAAATATAGACCCTATTCTGTTGTGTAGTTTCGTGACCTTTAACATCGATTTTCGCGCATGCGCATTTCGATATGAAAAAGCGAGTGATATTATTTTATTTTAGACAAGTACAAGACGAATGTTTGACGCAAAGCGTCAAAGAGAAGCCGCAATATTTCGTTGTACATGTAGAAATAAGAAAAAAAGAACATTTTTAAATCCACAAACAATAGAACAATTTAAACTGTAGACGGTAATGCCGATATATTTCTCCTTTTGAAGACTTTTGTTTTCTTCAAATTACCTCCCTTTAAAGCAATACCAGGATATTTACCTTGTGATTCGAATAAGATTGACACACATTGAAATTATATGAATGAATACTATTATTTAAATAAGTAACAACAGCAAAATTAAATTTAAGCCAAGATAAATGTGTACACATTTCGTTAATTGTTTATAGATACTCTAATGTATAGGTATGTATATAAAATTTATAAGCAAATGTTTTCATTTCAACGTTCCTAATGTTTGAATAGACTAAGGAAAGTCAAGAATACATAAATAAATCAATGCAGTCTTTTCCGGCGACATTGATGCCTTGCATCAACTTTCTCTTGTTTTTATTTATATGCCATTTTTGTAAGTAACAGTCTTGATTGCGTTGTCTACAAATGTTAATAAATAGAGCATCGTTACCTTTGACTTATGACATTAATACATACCCAAAGCCGTGTATAAACAGGAGATGTTTTAATCAGGTTGCCCATGTATTTCTACCGGCCTGATCGAGGCGTTTCAACATCATGAAGAAACAGTTCGGGTACCTATGGTTTTCAATGCGTGTCACCTTTAGCCAGTATTTAATATGATTAGGTATGTAAAATGTACAAAGAGGTAGACGTCCGTCCACATTCCCCTTAAGAATACAGAATACATATATACCACCCCAACGCATAGAATAGGCTTACAATTGTAAAAAAAATGTTGAAAGCATCTTACGTTTCTAGTCTTACATACCAACGCTAAAATCGAAATACATGGCTAGAGCATCTAACGTTACTAGTTTACCCAAGGAAAGAGATAAAAATGAATTTAGATATAACTCGAGAATTATTTCAGCGCTTGATGTGACAATGTTTTTATGTTTTTGTCCAGAAAATGGTGAAGTGAGATTAAGACCAAGGTACATTTATAGAAAGCTACCGATAATACACACTATGAGAGACATATACTCAAGTGAGAGCACCTTCAAAGAGCCCGTGTTCGGATTCCAAGAAGTAATTATTTGTCTTCTCTGTTTAATACCGCTTTCAACATTATTTCGGTTATATCACCGCGTTTCATGGGTGATATACCTGTACAACTGGTCCATTTATCCTGACACCAGTGAGTCAGATGTAATCCTAATCCAACAACCCTGAACGCCAAGTTCTACCATTTTAAAAGTCTTTGGTATGACTCGGGAATTGAACCCGCGATCTCTCACACCCGATGCGCACGCTCTAACATAACACATCCGCGATGGTCTATCCCAGAAGAACATATCGAGATTGATTTTCATAAGTTGTAAGAACAATCAATGTAAAATAAACAGGTTTACGAAAATAAACAGCCATTACGTGCACAGGTAGTTTATTGCTATATGATATACTCTATTCTGAAATATTATTAATCATTTACCTTAGCCTCGCTCTCAATTAGCCATGCATATGCGTAAGTTTAGCATTACGTAATGAGCAGTGTCTCCTGTTTATTCGTTTGACTGACGGGGGTTATGTAACCGCTAATTGTTACTTGTGATTTACTGATTAGTAAACAGGACTCCACCCTGTTTTTGCCCAAATTCTTCTTAATATTACTATAGAATTTAAAACGATGCTAATATTCTCATTTAAAACGCACAAAGGGCTCATTTTTGTGTTTATATTCACAGTTGTCATTGTCCATTATATTCTAAGTACCAATGCTTATTTTAACTAAGGTTGCGGCGTTTCAGATGTATTCCAGAATTAGTGCTTATTAAATTATTGGGTACATGTAGTTGGAATATATCGCTGTTTATACTGGTTGTCATCAGTTTATCGGTTACAATACGATGGTCAGTTCATCCATGTGTTTTTAGCTTACTACAGCATTCATTTATTGTGATGAACATTCTTCCCAGGGGCAACTGGTTTCCACGTGTATTTTAGCCAAGTTTGGTGCTTATCTCAGTATATTTCGTCAATAATCGGCATAATAAGTGGCCGTTCCGGTATTCGAACTCGATGCTCCTAGATTGATTGTGACGGCGTTACACTCTTGAAAACCCGCGACTTAGGAAAACAATAAAGGAACAAAATGTTATAAACCATGGCATCCAGGCACAAAAGTTCGTTTTCTTTGTTTTTTTTATTTATTTATTCATCCTCCTCGTGGGAGATTTGTTAACATCAAAAGAAAATATAATATATACATACACAATATGATAGAAGAAAAGAAAATATAGTTACATCCAGCGTATAATGCTTATAGCGACGTGCCGAGTCTGATATTCAATATATTAATATACTGGTTATGATGTGATGATATCATAGCAGAGCTTTATATATCAACAATAACTTGCTGCAAATCATATTCAGATACTGTGGTTCTCACAAATGTGAATACACATTTGTAAAAATCATAGTTCTGCTAGATAGAAATATTTTCCTGCCTTGCGCCGAGTAATGCACAAGCAAAATCTACTTTTCCTAGCCTAGTTAAGTGCATCGCATTTTCCCTTCCAAATGTTCGAGATATATCGTTAATTAACGTCTCTCTTGCTTGTTTAAAATTTAAACATTCTGATCAAATATGCACATATTTGTTTACATAAACATTTTTACAGAATTTACACACTGCATTGCTTCTAACAGCTTTTTGAACCCAATTAGTTGAAATGAATGTTGAGAGACTATTATATTTTTCTCTTTTTAAAAAGGACCAAACAACTGCCGGACTTATAGATGTATGTATTCGCCTAAATAGAGTAAAGTCGAAATCGCTATTAATACGCTGTTCCCATAATCTTTGTTCACGTTCCGCTATTTCATGACGAACGCGCCGTTTCCATGCATATTTAGACAGAGTTTCCGCGTTTTCTGTAAAGCAATATAAAATGTCAGTCATTAGATATTTTTCAGTGATCTGGTACATATCCGGTATAAAACCTTTTATCGTTTTTGGATCTTTTATGTAAGTAAGTAGTCTTCGTGTAAATATTTGCCTAGTAATATAATTTGTGTTAAGAGTCGATATTTTGTGCACAAAACGAAGTTTCCTATCCTCTACCTGACTTGACAGTCGATTTAAACCTAGCATTGACTCGCTCATGTCGGAACGGGTTAATTTTGGAAATTGCTGTATTGACTTAACTATATAATGCTGTGTCCTATTTATCTGATCTACGTCCGTAGTTTTAAGATCGTTCCATAACTCGCTGCCGTATAATATGGTTGGTTTTATTACCTTATTATATATGTTACACACGGTTAACGGGTTTAGGGTTTTAGGCTGGATTCCATACCCAAGCATAGCATGATAGACATGTTTACCCTTTTTACACCGATCTATTATTTTGGATTTACAGTTTTTACCATAACCAGCGTCCAATATCATACCTAAATGGGTAGAAGTAATTCGTGTTCGCTTTACTGTTCGTAGTCGTTACAACCTGATAACAATCACAATTAATGTCAAAAGCGTGTTCCCACCAACAGACGTCACATTGTTTATGATCAACAACACGGTATATCTGCTATGTGTATGTAAATTTCTAAATATAAAACAGGATATACAGAAAATCGTCATTTATTTCAATGACGAAATACACATGTAGTATATAAAGTTGTTAAGATGTTTGGTCTTGGAATGACAAGAATCAACTTCATTAAAGGAATTGGCGGTTTTTTATCATTTATTCTATTATACCTCTTCAGCCAAACGTATAAATTACAATTTTAAGGATTTCCCTCTACATAACTACACAGAACAATACTTCAGGACCGCTGAAATGACTTTCCATGCTTGGCGCTCAGGATTGTGGACATAGTATTATTAATAACGTTAAATAGACAAGTAGAACAAATTACTTACCCATGAAGCACCATGAAAGAACAGAAACATCTTGAAAGCTGCGGAAAACAAATAAACTACACTGAACATTGTCCTAACACAGCATACGTCTTTCGATATATATGTATTTACATGTGGTCGTTTAAGTCTAGATTGGTCATCTTGTGTAGCCCTTGATTTTCCATCGTGAGGATGATCTGCACGTGTAATAGTAACGCTAAAGTTTGTATTCCTAAACCACCACTCATATACTGAAGGCAACGCGAACTGTCATTTTAGGAGTTGTGTGTTCGAACCTCATCTCGACCATCCTTCTTTTCGATGTTTGACAATATGCAATGCCAAAAGCGTCATTCACCTTTTGCCAATGGGCTTACAGTTTATGTAGAAATGCAGTCAGTTGCATGAACACAACTGTTGTACGGAGTGAATTGGCGGCCGTAATATAATTGAACAATTGTTAAACAATTATTGAAACGGCTTTAAATCTAATTAAATCAATGCATTGACACATTACGTAGTTACGCTATTCTGGAATGAAGTCATCAATGTGTAATGATGTAATGTAACAGCATGTACTATTAAGATGTAGTAGCATGGTAACATGTAGTATACTGTATACATATGCTTCCTCCGCAGTGTAAATAGTGGGTGCGTTTTTATGCCAACTGGTATAGATTAAAACATCCTTCTCATCGGGTTTAATTGAAGCAAAATACGCTAAGTAATGAGTTTTCTTGCACATTGTTAACATAACTCTCGACACATTGATAAGATTTACGGATGGTGTCTGTATTTCTTTACCGAATACCCAAAAGATATGATGGATGTTTCTTTTTACCGAAACAAATGCAGGTTTTAACAGCCAATACATCAACAGTTTTATTGTATGCATGTATGTGGGATTATTTGATTGATGTGTTCGCCTTCAGTTATTATTCAACTCTGTTCAATGTATTCTTATACCCGAAATGGTTCATAATTTGTTGAATCAACTAATCTATACTAATGTTTTATTGTGGTTATAAACGACATTAATGTGATGTAAATAATTATATTTATAATTTACCTACTCATTTTCCGGCGCAAATACATGCAGATGGAGCAGTTCAAAGACGACGAATTAAAATTATGTATTTGACTAGGTTAACTAACCCTTTCCTATATAGAACAAATCAGCAGCAGACGAATTGAAATTATCTAGGCAAGTATTATTCTTGAAGCGAGTTGAATACAGTGTTTCAAAATGAGAAATCGCTCATTATGATCATTTTCTCCTTTTATCCACAATGTTTTTCAAAAATCGTCTTCTGCGAGGCGTCAGAAAGCGTCTGTATATGGAAATAGGTAAAATAAACTGAACCATTCCGAAATGTCGATAGAAGTACTTTCGTTTTTTGTCCTGGTTGTTGTCCTTTTGGCGAATTCGCGAATATTGTATAGGAATTAACATACGAGAAAAAAACAAACACTTTATTTTGATATAGGCCGATAGAGAAAAGCATTATTAATTTATTCCCTACTTCAAACTCATATATTTGTTCGAATACTTTGAATAAAATTAGTTGAAGCGAGACGAACCAGAAAACTGTGTCCACCCTTGTTAATATCTATGCATAGAGTAGGTCATATCTATTTTTAGAGGAGCAAGTCCCTGTGGTCAGATGTATTAATCAACAAGAACGTATAGCGAGTATACTTGGATTTTATAGCATGGCTGTTAAAAAAAAAATCTTAACAAATTCCCAAAGATAGCTTTTGTTGCGGGAGCACCACGAAAACAATAGAAGATCACAAAGGTAAGATGAAAACACGAGACATTTTACAGATATTTGGATAACGTGTGGGCATTAGATTACAATAACATCAATAATATTTATATAATCGAGATGCAATCAAATTGTTCTGGTGAGTAGAATGAATAAATAGCGATCTGACCATATACCCGGACGGCAAACTACATTATTGTGAATTACGATACACACAGTCGTCTATTATCCCAGACCATAGACATCTAGACGTGTCTGTGTATTAGCACGGTCTCTCTTGGGCATATCCTTCTCACAGAAGTGGGACATACGCATGAGCATAAGTTCCCTTCTTTGTTTACCTAACACGTATATCATTATTTATTTTACGAGGCATAAGAATGTACTTGAAGTAAAAAAGAGTTAAATGCCACTTTAACTACGGATATGTTCAGAAGCCTTGTTAAGTGCGAGCGCTTGTGCGTCGTCGTCATCAAATAATTGCCTATTATTCTTAAGATTTTTACTTTTGTCTTTCAAGTAAATCTTAGATTCGGGAGACAATATTCACAATATTATGTTTTTATCATCTCGAAAACACATTGCCCAAGATTATTGTGAACGTTTAAAATTATAATCGTTTTCACTTAAAATTAATTATTTTCTTCCAAAGTGATCCGAAATTATGATTTTATCAGCTATTTTACTGTACTCAACTGTTCTTAACGGTCCACCTGTATGTGTTTGGGATCATGAGAAACTTAATCTTAACTCTGTTTTCTGCACTTTAATCAGTATTTTGTAACGTGATTCTGCTTGAGTGCTTACTCTCAGCATTAGTCATGTACTGTAACACAATATATGTAACGAGTATGTATTTGAAAGCATCAATTAATTTTGAGTTTGTATTTGAAAGCATCAATTAATTTTGAGTTTGTATTTGAAATCAACAATTGCTTATTAGTATGTATTTGAAAGCAACAATTGAATATGAGTATGTATTTGAACGCATCAATTGCTTATGAGTATTTTGTGAAAGCAGAACTTGCCTATGCGAATGTATTTGAAAGCAACACTTGCATATGTGTATGTGTTTGAACGCATCAATTGCTTATGAGTATTTTGTGAAAGGAACACTTGCTTTTGAGTATGTATTTGAAAGCATCAATTGCTTTTGAGTATGTATTCGAAAGCAACAATTGAGTATGAGTATGTATTTGAAAGCAACCATTGAATATGAGTATATATTTGAACGCGTCTATTGATTATGAGCATGTATTTGAAAGCATCAATTGATTATGAGTATGTATTTGAAAGCAACAAATACTTACGAGTTTGTATCTTTAAGTAACAATTGGTAATGAGTATGTATTTAAAAGCAGCAAATGCTTTTGAGTATGTATTTGAAAGCAACAATTGATTGTGAGTATGTATTTGACAGCAACAATTGAATATGAGTATGTATTTGAACGGTTCAATTGCTTCTGAGTATTTTGTGAAAGCAACACTTGCTTATGAGTATGTGTTTGAAAGCAACAATAGTGATGAGTATGTATTTGAAAGCCATAATTGCTTATAAGTATGTATCTTTAAGTAACAATTGCTTATAAGTATGTATTTGAAAGCAACAATTGATTATGAGGATGTATTTGAGACCAACAATTGCTAATGAGTATGTGTTAAAAGCATCAATTCGTTAAGAGAATGTTTTTGAACGCAACCATTGTTTAATTAACATTGTTGGATCGTTGTGTACACGCATTTAGGAACCACGATTGAATTAACAAAGATATATGCTATATCATGCAACGATGGTTTAATCGTAGTCGCCTTGATAACGACGATGATGTTGATGATAATGATAGTTTGGGACAGGGATAGACCGTCACTCTCTGTAATTTAAATGCTTTTCGGGTTACTCCAGACGAATGGCGCGTGAATTTGTTTATTCTCCAGGAAGCAAACATCGAGCGAGATTGATATTAGCTGAAAGTTGGCTTCGCAATTGATATGGAATTTAAAAGTTTAAAACTAAACTAACGATATTAACATTATTGTTTTCATAGAATATTATGGCATCGATTCACATATTCTCCAACGTTGATATTGTTCCTCACTTAAGATGATCGTTTTAAAGTTGTGTTTGACTAGAAGGCACTCATTAAAACTTCATTCTCACTTTGAATTCCATGGTTAATAATACTGATTCGAAAAGTGTTTTAAACCCGTCCTTAAAGGTAAGCTTACAATTGTTATATATTCGCTTCGCTATATTTCAGACATAAACAATTTGATGAGACATTTGTGATATAGAGTTTTTATTCGTAACAAGTTCCCTCATGCAGACACCTTTTGAAGCCACTGCAGTAGAAAACTAATACAACAGTTTAACAAAAGGAGAAGTATATTATAACGTGCAGTTTTTCCCTTTGTAACAATGTTTACAACTGTATTCAATTATTATACTTTTAAGCGCAGAAGTTCTTTTATTTTCTAGTATGTGGGAAAGGGTTAATGCACCACTTTGCATGTTAAGGCCTTCTGTTTTGAATTGGAAATCTCAGTAAGAAATTTAATAGTAGAAATGTAATCAGTTTTAATTTTACACGGAATACAAAAAAACAAAACACGTCCTGTTTAAATTATTTGATTTATACCAGATGCACAGTTACAAATTACAAAAGTGTTAACTCAATTAACAATTTTAAATCGAAATGATTTAAAACAGGTTCTACCTCGTTGAGATTGTTTAAATTATTTTTAGACAACTTCAGTTTATTTTAATTAACGTTTTTTGTCTGATGCATGCGTGCAGTCTAGCGCCGTATAACATATCCTCTCCTTTATTTATTCAACATTGATACCGTGCGAATCTGCTCATTAGTATCTAGCACCATCTGTTTTACACAGGGTAGTTGGGTGGCGGCAGTCATGGGAGCTGTATTAATTAATCGTGTAACATTCTTCTTTTGCAAGTGGCTTCGTTTGTATGATATGTTATGCCGCTTTCAACACATTGTTAGTTACATCCCGGCGTTTCCTGGTTCATTTACCAGTACTACCAGCGTGTCAGACGTAATGCTAACACAACAATTATGAACGCCAAGTTGGAAAAAAACATTACTATTGTACCATTTGCATACGAAGTCTTTGATATGACCCGATCAGTTATTTGATTAAATAGGGCATTGTTTCACCCACTCACCAAACCTAAAGCAGGTTGTGTGTTGCGATAATTCAACATTGTTATCGTGTAAACCTTCTAATATTGTGCACGACCTAATTGATTTACGTCACCTGCAGAACTGACACTAGCCGTAATCTACCTTTAAAAGTTATATATATGAGTCGTTCCACGAGAGAACCAACATTGTGGACGTTAAATATCGACCCGGATTAGCCTAAGCATGTCGCGCAGGCTAACCAGGACATACACTTCTGTTTCAGGAATCCTTACTCTATACCTCTATCCTCTGAGACTTAATGTGTCGGTCCGGATTAGTATGCGCGGATTGCGAAGGCTGATCTAGATCGAAACATTACGCAGAGTCCAGAATGTTGGTTTTCTCGTAGAACGGCTCATATATAAACACATAAATAAGTGTTGTTTAAATTATACTTTCCTTACAGAAGTGAAATTATAAAATAGAGTTGAAAAGTACAATTATCAAATAGAGTTGAAAAGTACAATTATCAAATAGAGTTGAAAAGTACAATTATCAAATAGAGTTGAATTTTAATTTGTACAGTTTGAAATCCTCATCTGAAATATGTATATAGCAAATGATATACATCGTATGTTAAGCTATTTAAATTTTTAAGACGGTTACGAAAAATGTAAAACAAAAAGGTAGCAATAGATCATTTTGGAAACTGTGGTGCCATAACTAGTCGCCATAACTGGGTTCTGTCAACGAAAACAAACAACATCGGGGCCCGTATTCACCAACCGATCTAAATTCGATTTTCGGACTAAATCTAAATTATCTGACTAAATTACGTCAATTTAGATTTAGTCCGTATTCACCAACGCGTCTAAATTGTAAATCGGACTAAATATTTAGATTTTCGGACTAAATATTTAGTCCGCTTCGGGGCATGCTAAATTAGCCGACTAAATTGGAAACAAAATGGCGACTGTTTTGTGCCCACCGCTAGAATATTTCAAATTGACTTTTAATAGGTGTAAAACCAAAATTTGGGGTCGAAAAGGGTTTGTAAGCGAGTCTTTTATAGTTGTCTCCCGTTTCTAGTAGAAAAAAAGGACACACTTCCGGCCTGTGTCAAAAATGGAATTTTGAGCTAGCGGACCCAGGCTTATGCTGGATTGTTGATATTTTCGGGGGAGAAAACGACACTTAGGTGTATTACACTGCCACATAAAGCTTTAAAGTTGGATACCAGTAAAGGATATTTATAATCAAAGATGTCGAATTACAAACGAACAGTCTCGAGTCGACGAAAATGATGTGAACTCATGTCTTGATTAGCATTCAGAAATTCAGGAAACGTATTTCAATGATCATGTAATCCGAAAGACCGACAAGAGAGACAATGTGGGCATGTCTATAATGTTCGTACAGTCAACATCAATCCTAAAGCGGCCAATCTTACGCTGGTAAGTTTTTCAATGAAACAATCGATGTACAAAATGAATGGGTGGGGTGATTTTATAATCTGTTGCTCTTGATTTGTGTCACGGGTTGATTCTCTCAGTTCTCTTAACCCAAACTGCCAATCGTTTCACCTGAATTTTATTTGCATGACTTGAACTTGAAGAGGACATCATTTAAAATGGGACAGTCGAGTGTTTTTGTTTTGTGTTTGATTAATGTTGCAGTAGGATCAATGATCTATAGTATGAGTGTTATTTAGTAATCTGATGGTCTCGGCCCATTTTTGTCATCCCATATACAAAGATCGTATCATTGTAGGGACTGTGGTTGGATATGTAGGAATGTCTGTTGTTCGGATATTTTCTATCTTTATCTGATTTATTTTCTATCCATATCTGAATATTATTATTAATACCCATAGCCTGAGCATGGGTGCTGCATAATTTTTCCTAGTAGTAATGCTCTCAAATGCTGTCTGTTACTGTTATACTGATATAAAACAAGTAGAGCTACATTTCCATTTTTGTGGAAGGATGCATCTGTCATTAAGAACTCAAAAATGCATGACACAGCTCAATATTTTCAAAATAATGATCATAAACTGGTTAGTTCACAATTCATTTCACACCATACATCTATAGCTAAATCTTTTCCACATACAGATGCTTTCTTGTATGACTCTGTAGCAGATTTGTCTGTCATGAGCAATTTCTCTTGCCACAGTACTTTCAACTCAATTTAGTATTAAATTGAACTTACATTTACCAATGTAAAGAATATGTAATTCAAAATTCCATATGGAAAATGACTGCATTTAACTCTTTCCCACCTATAGATGCATAATGTGGGAACGGATTAAACAGATCTATGTTTCTTTTCTTTAACTGTCAATCATTGTATTATAATATTTAAACATGAGCATTTTATGGCATTTGTATTTTTCTTTAATTTCAGTTGGGAATGGTGACAGAAATTATACATAATTCATGAACTGATTACTGAAGGAGATGAGATGACAGCCAGCCCCAAATAGGCCGTACAATATCATTAACTGTTGCCACAGTGTATCATTTGAAATTTTGAGTGATGTTTCTGTTAAATACTTTCTAACACTTACTATGCTATTTAACCCTTTCCCATATATATACAGACACTTTCTGAGGCCTAGATGCATCATATGACTTTTGAAAACATAATAGCTCTACGCAGTTTTTTCTTTTTACAAAATGTTTTCATATATGAGTTAATGATTTCTCGATCATAATTAATTCTTACATAAATAGACTTCAAAACGTTTGCCTAGATTTTTTCAAAATAACATGCTGCATATATGTAAATGTTGTATGTGGGAAAGGGCTTAAGGGCTGTATAATGTGAAAAACAAAGGCATACAATATCTTGAGAATTGAAATCAAAAAGAAGTTAATGCAGAATTGAAAATGTGATGGGAAGTAGAGGATTTGCTTGGTTAACAGAATTTCTACTTTTTGAAATTTTAGTTTTTATTTGTTTTTCAAAATATGTTACAATAGAGTCATCACTCTGTGTTGAGAAGAAAAATCAGGTTATGGCGAAAAGAAACTTCTTTTAGGTTAACCATTTCCCCGATTACAGACATATTTATTTTAAATATTGAGACAAAAGGAGAAATTGCTTATGAGAATTTTTGTTTCCTTTTGCTATAATGTTTTCTACTTTATGTCCATGAATTATAACTTTATTTAGCGAGATCTTCTATTTTACCTAGATGTTGTCAAGGTCATGTGCTGCAGCTTTGTTGTATGTGGAAAAGGCTTGACATAGGAATTAGTTTCAATTTTTTTTTGAAATGTTCAACCAGTGCATGAACATTTACTGGAATTTACTTCTCGAACTGTAAAATCATGACCTTTATATTTAAGAATTAGATTATATTTATATTACAACAATTAAGTCAATTTTTTGTTAAGCAAAGATATGAAAAAATATCTGTAAGTGCATAGAATTGAAAACAGTGTGGGCTTGTGACAAAAGGAGAAAGTGCTTATGATGAGCATTTACCCCTTTTATCAAATTGAATACAAAATTTGCTGCTGCAGAGGCCTAAAAAAAGCTAGTTTCTTTATTGAACAATAAATTTGTTGATGTAAAGTCTTAAATTTGTTCCATAAAAGAATGAGAGTACTTTTAAACATTTAAAGTCAATTATTTGTGAAGCAAAGATATTATGTACTTTTTTTAAATTCTGTTAAAGAACAGAATAAATAGTACATAGACACTATTTTGTTAAGCCTTTCACATATACAACAAATCTTCAACAAATTACTTTCTGTTTCAATGCATTTGCCAGTATTCAAAAATAAGGAAACTCTTTAATTGAAAGCCACACTGTTTTCAAAAAGTATTTGCTGCAGAGGTGCCAGAAAGTGTCACCAAGAACAAGTTTCAATTTTAATTGAAAAACTGTCCAACCAGTGCTTGAAAAATATATTTTGATGTTAAATATAAATATTGGTTCATCGACCTGTTAAATTAATTAAATGTTGTTAATTAGATGTCTCATTACCACAACATAAATCTTAAACCTTTTCCACCTGGCATTCAGATGCATCTACAACTGACGACTGTTGAAAACATTGTGGCAAAGGGAGCAATTGTTCAACATGAGCCATTTTTCATTTTTGCTGCAGAGTTTTCAACACAATTCAATAATACAATGTAATACTATCATTTAAAGGGCTTTTCCATGTTTTTGCATAGACAATTTCAAAGTTGTATGTGGCAGAATTATTGTATTTTGGAAAGGGTTATTTTGTAACCTTTGGTATGATTAAGAGTTACTGACTGTTAATAACAATATGTCTGAACGTATATTTTATTTTAAAGCCGACTGCTTGAAGAAAAAAAGGAAAACTATGAAAACTGCATCAATAAATTTGACAGTGTTATCAAAAGTCGTCCTTATCAGATAAAGGCCTGAAATATTGATGTTTTGATGCATTTCAAAAGTAATTTTATTTAAGAATAAAAATTCTTTCTGACAGTACTCATTTTTAGCTCGACTATTTGAAGAATATGAGAGCTATTACAGTCACTTGTGCGTCTGTGTTGCAACTTTGGTAAAAGTTTTGCATGCAAGGCTTTTTCTCAAAAACCACATATCATGCTATTGCTTTGAAACTTCACACACTTGTTGGACATCATCAAATGCCCCTTTTTGGACTTAGAAATTCTGGTTAAAGTTTTGCATGCAACTACATTAAGAGTCAATATCTCTTGATGCATTGCATTGCAACTTTATACAACCCTTCCCAACCATCACACCTATGTAGATTATCAAGATAACTCTATCCTGGATTAACTGCAAGTTATAGCCATTTTTTTACTTAGAAATTCTGGTTAAAGTTTTGTGTGCAACTACATTAAGAGTCCAAGTTGAAGTAAGACATTTGGGATAGAGTTTTGCATGCAATGCCTTTTCTCACAAACAGCATATACTATTCAAACAAGACTTATCTAACTTGATTTATAGTTATATACTATCTAGCCACTATCTCAGTAACAACTGTTGACTATAGTATCAAATGGACAAATAGTCGAGCATGCTGTCTTGCGGACAGCTCTTGTATAATATTATAATTGAAGAAAAGTTTCCTCACATGCTATGTTGTATAATTGAATGAATTAAACATGTGCTATTTTGATATTTGTTCACAAAACAATATTCAATAATATGTTATATTTTATTAAGTAGACACAAGTGTTTAACTGTCAAAATTATAGTTTGATGCATATAAAGAATTGATATAGAATGAAAATAATTCTGTTTGACTTCATCATTAACCCTTGGTCCCTTTCCATAAAATTAAAGATGTCACAAAGATATTAAGCACTTTTCTTCTAATGACAAATATTTGTAATTATGTGTAATATATATACAGTCAATACTTAGTAAAAATCTATTTAAAAAATGGAAAATCTCTATAAATTGAAGTACATGTACATATTTGAATAACAGATAAACACAAATTGTAGTGTAGAAGAAATTGCTCATGATGAAAATTCTCTGTATTTTTTTAAAAAATTCGTCTGCTCTAATCACATCAAAATATGTCTGCAAATAGGAAAGGCTTGATATTATTTGTAGCCACAAGTCAATTGATTATGTTCTTCAGAGCAATGTAGTCACTAGTAGCTGCCAATATATTAGATTCTTGGAAAAGTACCATTTAGTTATTGCGAGCTGTTCTTATCTACGTCCCTGCATACATGTAAACACGTTTGAACAGTGTCAACAATTTGGGGTTTTGACACATTTTGTACAAGTCATTCCAGTTTAAAAAGGAATCAATCAGTTGATATAAGAGTTGAATTGTTGTCCAAATTTACAGTTCGATCACAGTTTGTTTGTAAGTTCCCATCGCTTCCGTGATAAAAAAAAACATGTCGGCAAGACAATACACTGAAATCGGGTTTACCGCGATATTCATGAAAGTGACACTTTAAAGCGAAAAAGAACGAATCAAGTAGATGGCGAAATTTACCTTGAAACAGACATTTATAGAGTTTAATTCTTTTCACGTCTGCATTTATGGATGACAATTGTCCTCAAAGTAAACTTTGAATCAAGTATGTGTAATCATAGACGACACTTTTAGCGATATTTACGAAAAACAAGGATGAATGAAAATGACAGATGATCGAAAACGACAAAAACGAACTACAATAATAGCGACTGACGAAGTTTTCGTCACGCAACATAGTGAAAAAGGCAGATATTATACTGAACAGGAATTGCCGATCATTTGAACAAAGCAAATGCATAGTTATGTGGATTGAAAAATTGAGATGCCAGCTTTGTGAAATAACGATAAAAATAAAAATCTATAAATAGACTATAAATGAATGGTACTGTCTTTTATTTCAGCTCTTAGATTAATTCGGGAACAAGAGTCGGTGCGCGGCCGCTTACGACATTTACAAACTGGACTAAATTGAGATCGGTTTAAAACGCGTTGGTGAATACGGACTAAATCTAAATCTCCGGGAATCCAAAAAGTGAACTAAATATTTAGATTTAGATTTAGTCAAAATTCTAAATTAAAAAGTTTGGTGAATACGGGCCCGGATGTTTAACACAATATAAACAGAAACTAAAAAACACAATCATTGAAAACTTGAAGAATATGTTCTTCAGTTTACTTTTAACGTGCAACGTTTTTCGTCTTACATTTACATATAAATGTGTCTTTCAGAAAAACATTTTATTTTTGCTGCTACTGTAACATTCCGCTTGGCCTTCTTGGCGTTATGCAGATATTGGCTGAGAACACATAACAGTGTCGTTGACGTATGAGTGAAACACTGGGTGTAACTGCCTTGAAATGAGGCGGGAAATTAACGCATGTTCAGATGGATGACTGTGTTGTTTGTAGAATATCTAATTAACAAATAAATCAAACGATAGCATTCTTTTTTAAAACAAAACTCTTCGCACCTACAAGCGCCCGATGCTTACTAAAGAGATATGTGGAATCCACTGTCGTTTAACGGTTATAGTCAACGCAAACTTAAGCAGTAAGTGCCACATGTGATTAAATTCTATGTTTTGGCTGATTGATAATAAGGCTGCAGACGATTCTTCCCGTTTACGTAAATGTATCAAGTTACTGTTACTGTTAACTGTACTGTATCCCCGGTGGCTCAATCGGTAGTGCCTCGGGCTGTCTATGCTGGGGTTGTGGGTTCGAACATAGTTTCCGACGTTTTACGAAAGTCAAATCGACATCTGTTATTCGTCTTAAACCACACAGTCTATTTGGAATACCAGCCAATTGTTTAGAAAAACTAAGTTATGGGTGTTGGTGTGTATAAGTCAGAAAACACATGCAGAAGTGTTTTACTTAAAATTGTAGAAAACGACATAAAAACCCAATCAATCAAAAAATATATTTGAATTTTTTTTCCGCCCCTTATTTGCCATATATATCTTATAACCTGTCAATTGGTAATTCACTTTACTTTAACTCGACCTTTTAATACATAATTAAAACGGGCAATTTGCCCTTACGGAACTTGTGTGATGCGTTGGTTTAGTTTGTTCTGGTACATGTTACGTGTCAATTTACGAATATCTTTTGCCAGAAATGGTTTTATCCGGCACGATTCTACTAAAAGTATATGCCTATCCAAAACAGACGTATATTGATGCCATTTTAAGTCAGCAAGCAACGTATTGCATTGATCTTATTTTGTTATGTAAATATCATATTTAACAACGGTCTTATTGGTATTTGTGTAGGTTTTATTTTGTGTGTATTTTGGGATTTGGAAAGTTAATGGTAGGTGACTTATCTAACAAGAATTTACTTGCATGAAGAAACACAGAAACGTCGGTATGAACTTGTACATCTAATCATCAAATGTAGCGTTCGCAAATGCATGTATTGTTTCCCACCAAATAACGCTCATCGTCGTAGGTCACGCAATGTTGTTGTCCCAGCTACGGTCTATACATAAGAGCGTAGCGGAGGCAACAACCTTTGGTTTCCGACGATGGACGCCCATGTGTGAATCCTATCTTTCCAGCATCTTCGGTACCCAGGTTATTCATACAATATATGATATACTGGGCAAATTGGCTAACAAAACTTCGTAAAGCATGTACCACGATTTCCTCCATAACTACACTCTAATTTTCGTATCGCATGAGGTTTGTGTCATGCGGCCAATCAAGCGGCTGCATTTCACCTCATAAATTATTTATGAGTACGAGATGTTAACAGCCAATTTGCCCAGGGTATCATATATTTTATGAATAGGCTGGGTACCAAGGTTTTATGAATAGTCTGGGTACCAAGGATGCTTTCCAGAGGCGTCCAAAGAAAATATTATCCATTGATGTATACATATACTAAACAACTCAACTGCCTTATTTCATTAATGTTTCATGGTGTATTAATACAAGGTACAAGATACAAGATATTTATTGCAAATATTAGGCCACCGGCCCATAATACAACGTAAATGATACGTATTTACGAGACAGAGTGATGCAACACATTATTAAACAAGAGGAGCGAGTTTTGTGTTGAAATTGGATCTCTCCTTACACACTCGCCGAAAGTACCAGTCCGGTGTCCAGGAATGAACGTATAATTTTAAGGATTTCCCTCTTCATAACTACACAGAACAATTTTTCAGGGTCGCTGAAATGACTTTCCATCATTGTGGACATAGTATTACCACTAGCTCATTCGTTAAAAAGACAAGTAAAACTGATAACTTACCATGAAATAAGAGAAACATGTTGAAAGCTGCGGAAAACACCAAACAAACAAATAAACTACACTGAACATTTTCCTAACACTGCATAGGTCTTTCAATATATATGTATTTACATGTAGTCGTTTAAGTCTAGATTGGTCATCTTGTGTAGCCCATGATTTTCCATGATTATATTTACCGCATTATGTCATACATTGTGCATGTTTCTCAAATGTCATGATTATAATGCATGTTCAACTTGTCTAAACGCGTAAGATCATACAAACAAAATACGCAGGATTATTCACTTTTAAATAGTCTCAGTGCTGCCTTGGTGATATAGTGGTAGAGCGTCCGCCTCGGGTGCAGAAGGTCGCGGGTTCGATCCCCGGGTGGGGGCATACCAAAGACTTGGTAGTAAGGACTGTCCTCCATTGGCGCTCAAAGTTTCGGGGTTAGCATTACGACTGACTAGCTGGTGTCAGGATAAATAGACCAGTAATGCTAGTAACATACAAAGGAAACGCCGAGATATAACGAAAAACTTATTAAAAGCGGCATAAATCACGAAACAATCGATCATTCAAATAGTTTCAAGACTATCTATTTAGAGTTAGGCTACTGTATAGTGTATGCATGCTATACTATAGCTTATCGATATAAAAGCAACAGTATGCATCAGCAATGCCTTGCGAAACCCTTATCTAATGACATTTGCGACCCAGGTATATCAATATTAACCATTTCATCCGTGTAGCTTGGACCGGCACAACAATGTGCGTCAATAAGTCATAGAATGATTCAAACAACTTCCAAAACGCAGAACCACCTTAGTGGTGAGTGAGTAGAGGGTCTGCCCCGGGCGTGGGAGATCGTTGGTTCGATCCCTAACCGTGCCATACGAAAGACGTTAAAATGGTAGTCATGACTGAACTCCATAACAGTCAGGGTTGCGGGTTTTGCGTAACGACTCACTGGCTGGTGTCAGGATAAATATACACATGTACTGGTAACTTACAAAGCTAACGGTTGCTATAACTGAACAATTTATGGAATCGGCGTAAAAATCAAAACAATCGATCAATTAGTACAAAAAGCAGTGTCCGTTTGCATTCTTTATGGATCGAGAGGATGATCTGCACGTGTAAGAATAACGCTAAAGTTGGAATTCCTACAACACCACTCATATACTGAAGGCAACGCGTGCTGTCATTTGAGGAGTTGTGTGTTCGAAATTCATCTCGATCATCCTTCTTTTCGATGTTTGACAATATGCAATGCGACAAGCGTCATTCACCTTTTGCCAATGGGCCTACAGTTTATGTAGAAATGCAGTCAGTAACATGAACACAACTGTTGTACGGAGTACTGGTTAGAGAAAGCCAGGGAGAAAACGGGTAGGTGAACTGGCGGCCGTAATATCATTGAACAATTGTTGAAACGGCGTTAAATCCAATTAAATCAATATATTGACATATTACGTAGTTACTCTATTCTGGAATGAAGTCATCAATGTGCAAGTATGTATTATAACAGTATGTACGATTAAGATGCATGTAGTATAATGAATACATATGTTTCCTCCGCAGGGTAAGTAGTGGGTGCGTTTTTATGCCAACTGGAAGAGATTAAAACAGCATTATTACAGGGTTTAATTGAAGCAAAATACGCTAAGTAATGAGTTTTCTTGTACATCGTTAACATAGCTCTCGACACATTGATAAGATTTACGGATGGTGTCTGTATTTCTTTACCGAATGCCCCAAAGAAATGATGGATGTTTCTTTTTACCGAAACAAATGCAGGTTTTAACACAGCCAATCCATCAACAGTTGTATTGTATGCAATAGCATGTATGTGGAATTATTTGATTGATGTGTTCGCCTTCAGTTATTATTCAACTCTGTTCAATGTATTCTTATACCCGAAATGGTTCATAATTTGTTGAATCAACTAATCTATACTAATGTTTTATTGTGGTTATAAACGACATTAATCTGATGTGGTGTATGTAAATAATTATATTTATAATTTACCTGCACATTTTCCGGCGTATATACATGCAGATGGAGCAGTTCAAAGACGACGAATTAAAATTACGTATTTGACTAGGTTAATTAACCGTTTCCCACATAGAACAAATCAGCAGCAGACGAATTGAAATTATCTAGGCAAGTATTATTCTTGAAGCGAGTTGAATACAGTGTTTCAAAATGAGAAATTGCTCATTATGATCATTTTCTCCTTTTAGCCACAATGTTTTTCAAAAGTCGTCTGCTGCGAGGCGTCAGAAAGCGTCTGTATATGGAAATAGGTAAAAGAAACTAAACCATTCCGAAATGTCGATAGAAGTACTTTTGGTCCTGGTTGTTGTCCTTTTGGCGAATACGCGAATATTGTATAGGAATTAACATACGTAGGGAGAAAAAAAACCACGTTATTTTGATATAGGCCGATAGAGAAAAAAGCATTATTAATTGATTCCCTACTTCAAACTCATATATTTGTTCGAATACTTTGAATAAAATGAGTTGAAGCGAGACGAAGCAGAAAACTGTCCACCCTTGTTAATATCTATGCATAGAGTAGGTCATATCTATTTTTAGAGGAGCAAGTCCCTGTGTTTAGATGTAATCAACAAGAACGTATAGCGAGTGTACTTTAATTTTATAGCATGGCTGTTAAAAAAAAAAATCTTAACAAATTCCCAAAGATAGCTTTTTTTGCGGGAGCACCACGAAAACAATAGAAGATCACAAAGGTAAGATGAAAACACGAGACAATGTTACAGATATTTGGATAACGTGTGGGCATTAGATTACAATAACATCAATAATATTTATATAATCGAGATGCAATCAAATTGTTCTGGTGAGTAGAATGAATAAATAGCGATCTGACCATATACCCGGACGGCAAATTACAATACTGTGAATTACGATACACACAGTCGTCTATTATCCCAGACCATAGACATCTAGTCGTGTCTGTGTATTAGCACGGTCTCTCTTGGGCATATCCTTCTCACAGAAGTGAGACATACGCATGTGCATAAGTTCACTTCTTTGTTTACCTAACACGTATATCATTATTTATTTTACGAGGCATAAGAATGTACTTGAAGTAAAAATGAGTTAAATGCCACTTTAACTACGGATTTTTTCAGAAGCTTAGTGAAGTGCGAGCGACTGTGCGTCGTCGTCATCAAATAATTGCCTATTATTCTTAAGATTTTGACTTTTGTTTGAAAGTTAATCTTAGATTCGGGAGATAATATTCACAATATTATGTTTTTATCATCTCGAAATCACATTACCCAAGATTAATGTAAACGTTTAAATTTATAATCGTTTTCACTTAAAATTAATTATATTCTTCCAAAGTGATCCGAAATTAGGATATTATCAGCTATTTTACTGTACTCAACTGTTCTTAACGGTCTACCTGTATGTGTTCGCAATCTTAACTCTGTGTTCTGCACTTTAATCAGCATTTTGTAACGTGATTCTGATTGAGTGCTTACTCTCAGCATTAGTCATGTACTGTAACACAATATAGGTAACGAGTATGTATTTGACAGCATCAATTGCTTATATGTTTGTATTTGAACGCATCAATTGATTATGAGTATTTTGTGAAAGCTACATTTGCTTACGAGTATTTATTTGAAAGCAACCATTTCTTATGAGTATGTATTTGAAAGCAAAACATGATTATGGGTATGTATTTGAAAGCAACACTTGATTATGAGTATGTATTTCAAAGCATCCATTGCTTATGAGTATATATTTTAAAGCATCCATTGCTTATGAGTATTTATTTGAAAGCAACCCTTGTTTATGAGTATGTATTTGAAAGCATCAATTGCTTATGAGTAAATATTTGAAAGCAAGCATTGTTTATGACTATGTCTTTGAAAGCAACACTTGCTTATGGGTATGTTTCTTGAAAGCATCAATGGCTTACATGTATGAGTATGTATTTGAAAGTATCAATTGCTTTTGAGTATGTATTTGAAAGCAACCTTTGTTCATGAGTATGTATTTGAAAGCATCAATTGCTTTTTAGAATGTTTTGAAAGCAACAATTGCTTATGAGTATGTGTTAAAAGCATCAATTGCTTATGAGAATGTATTTGAAAGCAACCATTGTTTAATTAAAAACAGTGGATCGTTTTGTACAGGCATTTGGGAACCAGGATTGAATTAACATAGAGATATGTTACATAATGCAACGATCGTTTCATCGTAGTCGCCTTGATAACGACGGTGATGTTGATGATAATTCTAGTGTGGGACAGGGACAGACCGTCAATCTCTCGTACGGGGTCCCGGATTTGAAATTTATGGAATTTATAAGTTAAAACTAAACTAACAATATTAACATTATTGTTTTCATAGAATAGTGTGGCATTGATTCACATATTCTCCAACGTTGATATGTTCCTCACTTAAGATGATCATTTTAAAGTTGTGTTTAACTAGAAGGCACTCATTAAAGCTTCATTCTCACTTTAAATCCAGGGTTAATAATACTGATTCGAAAATTGTTTAAAAACCCGTTCTAAAAAGTAAGCTAACAACTGTTCTATATTCGCTTTGCTATATTTCAGACATCAAAAATATGATGTCACAGTTGTGATATAGGGTTTTTATTCGTAACCAGTTCCCTCATGCAGACACCTATTGAGACCACTGTAGTAGAAAACTAATTCAACAGTTTAACAAAAGGAGAAGCATATCATAACGTGCAGTTTTTCCTTTTGTAACAATGTTTATAACTATATTCAATTATTATATTTTTAAGCGCAGAAGTTCTTCTCTAGTATTTGAGAAAGTATTAATGCACCAATTTGCATGTTAAAGCCTTCTGTTTTGAATTGGAAATCTCAGTAAGAAATTTAATAGTAGAAATGTAATCAGTTTTAATTTTACACGGAATACAAAAAAAAAAAACACGTCCTGTTTAAATTATTTGATTTATACCAGATGCACAGTTACAAATTACAAAAGTGTTAACTCAATTAACAATTTTAATTCATAAATATCGAAATGATTTAAAACAGGTTCTACCTCGTTGAGATTGTTTAAATTATTTTTAGACAACTTCAGTTTATTTTCATTAAAGTTTTTGTTCTGATTCATGCGTGCAGTCTAGCGCCGTATGACATATCTCCTCCTTTATTTATTCAACATTGATAACGTGCGAATCTGCTCATTCGTTTCTCGTACCATCTGTTTTACACAGGGTAGTTGGGTGGCGGCAGTCATGGGAGCTGTATTAATAAATCGTGTAACATTTCCTCTTTTGCAAGTGGCTTCGTTTGTATGATATGTTATGACGCTTTCAACACTTTGTTAGTTACATCCCGGCGTTTCCTGGTTTATTTATCAGTACTACTAGCGTGTCAGACGTGATGCTAACACCACAATTATGAATACCAATGATGAAAAACATCACATTTGCATACAAAGTCTTTGATATGACCCGATCAGCTAGTTGATTAAATAGGGCATTGTTTCAACCCACTTACCAAACCTAAACCAGGCTCTATGTTGCAATAATCCAACATTATTAACGTGCAAACCTTCTAATATCGTGCACAACCTAATTGATTTACGTCACCTGCAGTACTGGCATGAGCAGTAATCTACCTTTGAAAGTTACATATATGAGCAGTTCTACGAGAAAACTAACATTGTGGACTCTGCGTATAGTATCGACCTGGATTGGCATAAGCATGTCGCGCAGGCTAACCCGGACATACACTTTCCGCCATTTGTGGATTTTCTGTTTCAGTAAACTTTACTCTATCCTCTGATACGGCATGTGTTGGTCCGGATTAGCCTGCACGGACTGCGCAGGCTGATCTAGATCGATACATTACGCATATTAAATAATGTTGTTTAAATTATACTTCCCTTACAGAAGTGAAATTATCAAATAAAGTTGAAAAGTACAATTTTCAAACAGAGTTGAAATGTACAAATATCAAATAAAGTTGAAAAGTACAATTATCAAATAAAGCTGAAAAGTACAATTATGTAATAGAGATGCAAAGTACAATTATCAAATAAAGTTGAAAGTACAATTATCAAATAAAGCTGAAAAGTACAATTATCAAATAAAGTTGAAAAGTATAATTATCTCCATTCTGTTATTTTCAATTTCATTTACATTGTATTCTTGTAATCTTCAATATTGGAGGAAATAAAGATTATTTAAAGATTATATAAATTTAAATCTTTGAGACGTAGCTGGTCATATGAAGAATATGTTCTTCAGTTTACTTTTTTACGTGCAACGTTTTTCGTCTTGCACTTACATATAAATGTGTCTTTCAGATATTTTTTTTCATTTTTGCTGCTGCTGTAACATTCCGTTTGGCCTTCTTGGCGGTTTGCAGATATTGGCTGAGAGCACATAACAGTGTCGTTGACGTATGAGTGAAACACTGGGTGTAGAAACACTGGGTGTAACTGCTTTGAAATGAGGCGGGAAATTATAGCATGTTCAGATAAATACTGTGTTGTTTGTAGAATATCTAATTAACAAATAACTCAAACGATAATGTTGTTTTTTTTAAAACAAAACTCTTCACAGCCACAAGCGCCCGATGCTAACTAAAGAGATAGTTCACTGTTGTTTAACGGTTATAGTCAACGCACACTTAAGCAGTAAGTGCCACATGTGAGTAAATTCTATGTTTTAGTTGATTGATAATAAAGCTGCAGACGATTCTTTCCGTTAACGTAAATGTATCAAGTTACTGTTACTGTTAATTGTAATGTATCCCCGGAGGCTCAATTGGTAGCGCATCGGGCTGTCAATGCAGGGGTTGTGGGTTCGAACATATTTTCCGACGTATTACAAATGTCAAATCGACAGCTAATGTTCGTCTTCAAACACACAGTCTATTTCGAATATAAGCCAGTTGTTTAGAAAAATTAATGTGTTGGATGCTGCTGTGAGGAAGTCAGACAACACATGCATCTGTGATTTGGCTTAAAATTGTTGGAAACGACATTAAAAACACAATCAGTCAAAAATATATTTGAAATAGTTTTCCACGCTTTATTTGCCATATATATTTAATTTCTGTCAATTGGTAATTCACTTTACTGTTTCTCCGCCTTTTAATACATAATTAAAACAGGCAATTTGCCCTTACGGAACTTTGTGATGCGTTGGTTTAGTTTGTTCTGGTACATGTTCCGTGTCAATTTACTAATATCTCTTCCCAGAAATGGTTTTATCCGGCACGATTCTACTAAAAGTATACGCCTATCCAAAACAGACGTACATTGATGTCATTTTAAGTCAGCAAGCAACGTATTGCATTGATATTATTTTGTTATGTAAATATTATTTTTAACAAAGGTCTTACTGGAATTTGTGTAGGTTTTATCTTTTGTGTATGTTGGGATTAGGAAAGGTAATGGTAGGTGACTTATCTAACAAAAGAAATTTACTTGCATGAAGAAACACAGAATCGTCGGTATTCACTTGTACATCTAATCATCAAATGTAGCGTTCGCAAATGCATGTATTGTTTCCCACCAAATAACGCTCATCGTCGTAGGTCACGCAATGTTGTTGTCCCAGCTACGGTCTATACATAAGAGCGTAGCGGAGGCAACAACCTTTCGTTTCCGACGATGGACGCCCATGTGAGAATCTTATCCTTCCAGCATCCTCGGTACCCAGGCTATTCATACAATATATGATACCCTGGGCAAATTGGCTAGCGAAACTTCGTAAAGCATGCACCACGATTTCCTCCATATATACACTCTAATTTTCGTATCGCATGAGGTTTGTGTCATGCGGCCAATCAAGCGGCTGCATTTCACCTCACGTATTTACAAGACAGGGTGATGCAACACATTATAACACAAGAGGAGCTAGTTTGTGTTGAAATTGGATCTCTACTTACACACTCGCCGCAAGTACCGGTCCGGTATCCAGGAAGTATTTATGTGTCTCCTCTGTTTAAGACCACTTTAAACAATATTTCAGTTATATCACGATGTATTTCTTGCTAGATTACATTACTGCTTACAACAGTTTAACTCTGTTAACCTTATCAGAATACATATACCATCCCAACGCATAGAATAGGCTTAGAGTTGTATCAACAATGTTGAAAGCATCTTAAGTTACTAGTCTTACATACCAACGCTAAAGTCGAAATACATAATAGAATGATTTCATCGCTTGATGTGACAATGATTTTAATTTGTTGTCCAGAAAATGTTGAAGTGATATAAAGACCCAGGTACATTTATAGAAAGGTACAATTAATGCACATTATGCGAGACAAATTCTCAAGTGAGAGCACCTTCAAAGAGCCCGTGTTCGGATTCCAAGTAGTAATTACTTATCTTCTCTGTTTTAGACCGCTTTCAACATTATTTCAGTTATATCACGGTGTTTCATGGGTAATGTACCCGTACAACTGGTCCATTTATCCTGACACCAGTGAATCAGACGTAATGCTAACCCCACAAATCTAAGCACCAAGGAGGGAAAGCTATTTCTACCATTTTAAAAGTCTTTGGTATGACCCGGGGATTGAAGTCTCGACCTCTCACACCCGATGCGGACGCTCTTACATAACACAACCGAGGTGGTCTATCCAGGAAGAAAATATCGAGAGTGAATAAAATACGACGTAAGAACAATCACGAAAATAAACAGCCATCACGTGCACAGGTAGTTTATTGATATCTGACATACTCTATTCTTAAATATTATTAATCATTTACCTTAGCCTCGCTCTCAATAAGACATGCGTATGCGTATGTTTAGCATTCAGTAATGAGCAGTGTCTCCTGTTTATTCGTTTGACTGACGGGGGTTAGGTAACCGCTAATTGTTACTTGTGATTGACTGATTCGTAAACAGGACTCCACCCTGTCTTTGCCCAAATTCTTCTTAATATTCATATAGAATTTAAAACGTTGCTAATATTTTCATTTAAAACGCACAGAGGGCTCATTATTTTATATTCACAATTGTCATTGTCCATTATATTCTAAGTAGTAGTAGAATATATCGCTGTTTATACTAGTTGTCGTCAGTTTCTCGATTACAATACGATGGTCAGTTCACCCATGTGGTTTTGTTTAGCTTGCTACAGCATTCATTAATTGGGGTGAACATTCTTCCAGGGGGCAGCTAGTTTTCTTACCACGTGTATTATAGCCCAGTTTGGTGCTTATATCAATATACTTGTCAATAATCGGCATTATAAGTCGCCGTTCCGATATTCGAACTCGATGCACCTAGATTGATTGTCACGGCGTTACACTCTTGAAAACCCGCGACAATAAAGGAACAACATTTTGTAAACCATGGCATCCAGGCAAAAGAGTTCGTTTTCTTTGTTTAAAACCTATGTACTAAACTATTAATGCCCATTTTGGTTACTTTCCGTTCCGAATAAATTACACGTTGACTCACTCAGACTGGTTTATGTGTTCGCTTTACTGTTCGTAGTCGTAACAACCTGATAACAATCACAATTAATGTCAAACGCGTGTTCCCACCAATAACCAAACACATTGTTTACGATCAACAACATGGTATATCTGCTACGTGTATGAAAATATCTAAATATATAACAGTATATACAAAAAATACACATGTATGATATAAAGTTATTTAGATGTTTGTTCTTGGAATGACAAGAATTATCTTCATTGACTGAGTTGATGTTGGCTGTTTTTTATCATTTATTCTAGTTTACCTCTTCAGCCAATGTAAACTGTACAAATGACAATTTGAAGGATTTCCATCTACAGTACATCACAGGAATAAACTTTAGAATAGGCAGTTATCAATTTCAATCCTTGGTGCTCAGATTTCTGGACATAGGATTACCACTGACTCCTTGACAGAAACATGATGAAAGTGGCGTAAAACACCATGCAAAACAGGCAAACACATAAACTACAAGGAACACTTTCCTAATACAGCTGGCTTCTGCCAATCTGAGTTACATGTATTAACCATAAGTTGATGACGACTGACGCCGTAATATCATTGAACAGTTGTTGAAACGGCGTTAAACCTAATTGAATCCATGTATTGACACATTACGTAGTTACTCTATTCTCGAATGAAGTCATCAATGTGCAATGATGTATTGTAACAGCATGTACGATTAAGATGCATGTAGTATACTGTATACATATGTTTCCTCCGCGGTGTAAATAGTGGGTGCGTTTTTATGCCAACTGGTAGAGATTAAAACATCATTCTCACCGGGTTTAATTGAAGCAAAATACGCTAAGTAATGAGTGTTCTTGTACATTGTTAACACAGCTCTCGACACATTGATAAGATTTACGGATGGTGTCTGTATTTCTTTACCGAATGCCCAAAAGAAATGATGGATGTTTCTGTTTACCGAAACAAATGCAGGTTTTAACGCAGCCAATACATCAACAGTTTTATTGTATGCATGTATGTGGGATTATTTGATTGATGTGTTCGCCTTCAGATATTATTCAACTCTGTTCAATGTATTCTTATACCCGAAATGGTTCATAATGTGTTGAATCAACTAATCTATACTAATGTTGTATTGAAGTTATAAACGACATTAATGTGATGTGGTGTATGTAAATAATTATATTTATAATTTACCTGCACATTTTCCTGCGCAAATACATGCATATGGAGCAGTTCAAAGACGACGAATTAAAGTTACGTATTTGACTAGGTTAACTAATCCTTTCCCATATAGAACAAATCAGCAGCAGACGAATTTGAAATAATCTAGGCAAGTATTATTCTTCAAGAGAGTTGAATACAGTGTTTCAAAATGGGAAATTGCTCATTATGAGCATTTTCCTCTTTTAGCCACAATTTGTATTAAAAGTCGTCTGCTGCGAGGCGTCAGAAAGCGTCTGTATATGGGAATGGGTATATACAAAACCTGTTTAGTCAATATTATTGTTAATCAGAATCTTAATCCATATTCTCGAGTATACAAAATTAGAAAGTGAAAAAGTTAAATACAGAATGCAACCTGTTAAGAGTATTCTATCAATATACATACATTGTAACTGTGATATCAATTATAACCTCAGTAGCGTAGTCGGTTGTTATCAAGGGCTTGTGAGTTCGAACCCTAGCTCGACCAACATTCTTTCCGACGTTTAACAAAGGTCGCTGGGGCAAGCGTTATTAGTTATCCATCAATTGTCAAACAGTCTATGTGGTATAGCAGCCCGTTGCATTGAATGTTAGTTGTGTGGAGTAGTGGGTTGAGATTGCCAGGAAACACATGAATATCGAGCTGGCTGCCTTAATATGAGTTGAAATTTGTTGAAACGGCGTTACATCCCGATCAATTTGATCAATTATGACGTATACTATGTTGTTTGTTGTAGGTACATATACAATTAGAGTCAAGTAGTTCATGCATAATATGGTTTTTTTCCCTTTGTTATTTTAAACATACACACTAACTGCCATATATCATATTTGAAAAGTATTAATTATGTAGTATTCATCTGACACAAGTTACACTGAACTCTCATCACGTATGGTTTTATATTACAACAGAAATCGATTATATCTTAGAGTTCGATTTTTTGCAACGAAATGCCGGACAGTACATATATAAAAAAACACCCAATGCTTACACATATACAAAATACCGGTGAACATATCATCCCCGCAGATTGTCTGGCTCTATAATGTTCGCAAGTCAGTCAGATTTAATCAACAAGAACGTTTAGCGAGTGTATTTGGATTTTATAGCATGACTGTTAAAATAAATAAATTTCAACAAATTCTCAAAGATAGCTTTATTTTGCGGGAGCACCGCGAACACAATAGAAGATAACAAAGGTAAGATGAAAACACGAGACAATGTTACAGAGATTTGGATAACGTGTGGGCATTAGATTACAATAGCATTAATAATAATTATATAATCAAGATGAGTAGAATGAATAACGAACTGACCATATACTCGGACGGCAAATTACATTACTGTGAATTACGATACACACAGTCGTCTATTATCCCAGACCATAGACATCTAGACGTGTCTGTGTATTAGCACGGTCTCTCTCGGGTATATCCTTCTCACAGAAGTGCGACATACGCATGATCTGAATTTCCCTTCTTTGTTTACATAACACGTAGATCATTATTTATTTTACGAGGCATACGAATATACTTGAAGTAAAAAATAGTTAAATGCCATTTTAACTGCGGATATTTTCAGAATCTTAGTCAAGTGCGAGCGCCTGTGCGTCGTCGTCATCAAGTAATTGCCTATTATTCTTAAGATTGTTACGTTTGTCTTTCAAATAAATCTTAGATTCGGGAGACAATATTCACAATATTATGTTTTTATCATCTAGAAAACACATTGCCCAAGATTACTGTAAACGTTTAAAATTATAATCGTTATCACTTAAAATTAATTATATTCTTCCAAAGTGATCCGAAATTATGCTATTATCAGCTATTTTACTGTACTCAACTGTTCTTAACGATCCACCTGTATGTGGTTGGGATCATGAGAAACGCAATCTTAACTCTGTTTTCTGCAATTTAATCAGCATATTGTAAAGTGATTCTGCTTGAGTGCTTACTCTCAGCATTAGTCATGTACTGTAACACAATATAGGTAACGAGTATGTATTTGAGAGCATCAATTGCTTATAAGTATGTATTTGAACGCATCAATTGATTATGAGTTTTTGTGAAAGCTACATTTGTTTATGAGTATGTATTTAAAAGCAACCATTTCATATAAGTATGTATTTGAAAGCGACACTTGATTATAAGTATGTATTTGAAAGCAACAATTGATTATGAGTATGTATTTGGAAGCATCAATTGCTTTTGAGTATGTTTTTGAAAGCAACAATTGCTTATGAGTATGTGTTAAAAGCATCAATTGCTTATGAGAATGTATTTGAAAGTAACCTTTGTTTATGAGTATGTATTTGAAAGCATCAATTGCTTTTGAGTATGTTTTTGCAAGCAACAATTGCTTATGAGTATGTATTTGAAAGTATCAATTGCTTTTGAGTATGTATTTGAAAGTAACCTTTGTTTATGAGTATATATTAAAAGCAATTGAAAGCAACAATTGCTTATGAGTATGTGTTAAAAGCATCAATTGCTTATGAGAATGTATTTGAAAGCAACCATTGTTTAATTAAAAACAGTGGATCATTATGTACAGGCATTTTGGAACCAGGATTGAATTAACATAGAGATATGCTACATCATGCAAATAAATCTAGTGTGGGACAGGGAAAGACCGTCAATCTCGTAAACTTGTTAAAACTAAACTAACGATATTAACATTTTTGTTTTCATAGAATATTATGGCATTGATTCACATATTCTCCAACGTTGATATGTTCCTCACTTAAGATGATCATTTAAAAGTTGTGTTTGACTAGAAGGCACTCATTAAAGCTTCATTCTCACTTTAAATTCCAGGGTTAATAAAACTGATTCGAAAATTGTTTTAAAACCCGTTCTAAAAAGTAAGCTAACAACTGTTCTATATTCGCTTCGCTATATTTCAGACATCAACAATATGATGAGACAGTTGTGATATAGGGATTTTATTCGTATCCAGTTCCCTCATGCAGACACATATTGAGGCCACTGCAGTAGAAAACTAATACAACAGTTTAACAAAAGGAGAAGTATATTATAACGTGCAGTTTTTCCCTTTGTACCAATGTTTACTGTATTCAATTATTATACTTTTAAGCGCAGAAGTTCTTTTATGTTCTAGTATGTGGGAAAGGGTTAATGCACCACTTTGCATGTTAATGCCTTCTGTTTGAATTGGAAATCTCAGTAAGAAAGTTAATAGTAGAAATTTAATCTTTTTTAATTTTACACGGAATACAAAAAAACAAAACCACGTCCTGATTAAATTATTTGATTTATACCAGATGCACAGTTACAAATTACAAAAGTGTTAACTCAATAAACAATTTTAATTCAGAAATATCGAAATGATTTAAAACAGGTTCTACCTCTTTGAGATTGTTTAAATTATTTTTAGACAACTTCAGTTTATTTTAATTAACGTTTTTGTTCTGATGCATGCGTGCAGTCTAGCGTCGTATAACATATCTCCTCCTTTATTTATTCAACATTGATACCGTGCGAATCTGCTCATTCGTATCTCGCACCATCTGTTTAACACAGGGTAGTTGGGTGGCGGCAATCATGTGAGCTGTATTAATTAATTGTGTAACCTTCTTCTTTTATAAGTGGCTTCGTTTGTATGATATTTTGTGTTATGATATTTGATGCCACTTTCAACACATTGTTAGTTACATCACGGCGTTTCCTGTTCTACGAGAAAACCAACATTGTGGACTCTGCGTATAGTATCGACCTGGATTAGCATAAGCATGTCGCGCAGGCTAACCCGGACATACACTTTTCGCCATTTGTGGATTTTCTGTTTCAGTAAACTTTACTCTATCCTCTGATACGGCATGTGTCGGTCCGGATTAGCCTGCACGGACTGCGCAGGCTGATCTAGATCGATACATTACGCAGATTAAATAATGTTGTTTAAATTAGACTTCCCTTACAGAAGTGAAATTATCAAATAAAGTTGAAAAATTGAAAAGTACAATTATCAAATATAGTTGAAAAGTACAATTTTCAAACAGAGTTGAAATGTACAATTATCAAATAAAGTTGAAAAGTACAAGTATCAAATAAAGCTGAAAAGTACAATTATGTAATAGAGTTGAAAAGTACAATTATCAAATAAAGTTGAAATTACAATTATAATATAAAGTTGAAAAGTACAATTATCAAATAAAGCTGAAAAGTACAATTATCAAATAAAGCTGAAAAGTACAATTATCAAATAAAGTTGAAAAGTACAACTATCTCCATTCTGTTATTTTCAATTTCATTTCATTGTATTCTATTCTTGTAATCTTCAATATTGGAGGAAATAAAGATTATATAAAGATTATATAAAGATTATATATATCTAAATCTATAAGACGGTTACGCAAAATGTAATAAAGTAGCAAATTATTACTTTGGCAACTGTGATACAACAACAAGTCGCCACAACGGGGTTCTGTCAGAGGTAAACAAACAACATTGGATGATTAACACAATATAAACAGAAACTAATAAACACAGTCATTTAAAACTTTGGGAATATGTTCTTCAGTTTACTTTTTACGTGCAACGTTTTTCGTCTAACATTTACATATAAATGTGTGTTTCAGATCTTTTCTTTATTTTTGCTGCTGCTGTAAGATTCCGTTTGGCCTTCTTGGCGGTTTGCAGATATTGGCTGAGAGCACATAACAGTGTCGCTGACGTATGAGTGAAACACTGGGTGTAACTGTCTTGAAATGAGGCGGGAAATAAAACGCATGTTCAGATAAATACTGTGTTGTTTGTAGAATATATAATTAACAAATAAATCAATGAAAAAACGACTTCCGGTAAACAACACGTAAGCAAGGAATAAAGAGTATGAAGAAAAGTAGCATGTAGAACACAGAGTTACCACATAAACCTACACATGGAAAGGTACTGCTTATAAAGAAATCACGTATGAATGTATGCCAATAGATCAAATGGAATTATTTCTAGATAAGCTCTGGAAAATTTGCAATTTAACTCAGAACTGTATATCCGGAAATACCGACATCCGAAGATAGGTCACTAGCCTAAAATAGTCTATAATATCGATCCATACACGAACATGAACTACAAACAACACTAAACATCATACTGAAATGCCAATTGTAAACTTTATTAAAGTATATCTGAAGGAGTAATGAGTCAAAACAATAAAACCAATCCAAAACACCCTAGTATTGATAGTCGAAGGAGCAGATCGTCATCAACAAAGAGAAAAGTTGCCTCCCCTGAAGATCAAACCCAATGTAAAAAGCATAAACAAACAACCAAAGCCAACGACTTAGAGTGTGATAACAAAGTTAATAGCAATACATCTGAGCAATTTTCAACCACAACCCCAACATTCATAGACCAGCCAACCGTGCAAGCTCAGAACATTGGAAACATGTTACATAATATGAACCATGAAGCCCCCCTTACAGGTACAGTTGAAATAGTCCTAGTCAGCATATGCCAGCATTTCATCAGCAGCTTCCCTCAATAGGGTCACCTATGATTAGCCACTTAACACATGTGTCACAAATAAATAGACCAGCAACCCAAATGCCTCAAGCAGCACCAATATCAGATCAAGACATATTCAGAATAGCAGCTGTCCTGAAAGAGGTTTTGAAAGAGGAAATAAACAACCTTGTACATTTGGAAGTAAAGAGAGCAACTGATACAATAGTTGTAGAAATTGATAGTATGAAAGATGAAATTAGGGATCTGAAAATAGCAAATGCAGACTTGATGAAAAAGTAAGATGAACTTGAACAATATACAAGAAAAAACAGTGTCAGGATAGCAAATTGCAAAGAGGGAAAGACAGAGAACATTGTTGAAATAGTGAAAAACATAGCCAGCAAAGGAAATGTGGAAATATCTTTTCATAATATTGATAACTGTCACAGATTGGGCGAAGCAAAAGAAAATGTGAATAGAGACATCATGGTCAAGTTCGCAAGCTTTAGAGCCAAGAGAGAATGTTTGGGTATCAGAAAACGACTAAGAGAATTAGGCTCTGATACATATATAAATGAGGATCTGTCAAAATTAAGAAGTGAGTTAGCCTACAAAGCTAGATGTATGAAGAAAGATGACAAATCAAGAGTAAGGAACACATGGATATATAATGGAAAGATATATATAGAGTCAACAAAGGGATAGGTGGTCTCTATAAAAAATATAGAAGATCTAAAGAACTTCAATTAATGAGGATAACAAAATCTCACATTCACAGTTAAACGTATGATTTATAGGAAGTTTGTGACTCAGTATTAATATGATAAAGAATAAATCAGTGTCTTACCTTAGAATGAAAGTTGGGAAAAATTACTGATGATTTCTTCCTATCTTTCAAATGATTATACATTATTAAGGTGTATAATAATACTGATGTTTGTTTGAGATATTGATGTAATATGAATATGAAATTAGTGTATTAAGAAAACCATGAATTGTTAAATAAAATATGAAGTATATTAATGATGGAGATATCCAAGTGGTGATGTAATATGGTAATAAAAGCTAGTGCTCGAACAAGACAATGAGCTAATTTGATAAAGATGACTGATGGGGATTATAAGTGGTCAATATGTAGGTGTAAAATGATAATGATGATCACAAATTATGATAATGATGATGATAATAGTGATGATATAGCTGGTGTATGTTCCATACATGAATTAAATTGATAAAGAAGACTGATGATGATGACAAATGGTACAGATTTAAGTATAATGCTAATGATGATTAAACATAGGTAAATCTAGTGATGTATAAAGATATAAATGGTATAATGATGATGGTATCTGATAGTGATGTAAAATTTCAATGATGAATATAAATGATGGTGATGTATAATGATAATGTTGAACACTTTAAACAGTGAGGACAGATGGTTATGAGTAATGGTAAAAGTGTACATAAATAATATTAATAATAGTGATGGTGAGTGTTATAATGGCAATGATTATTATTAAAGCTCTAATGGGATAAGGACATATGTTTTTAGTTCTGTAGAAGAATGATTGTACTGGTTGTGATGCTGATGATGATGATTGTTGATTGTGATGTTTATGATAATGTGTATGTATAAATGTGATGGCTAAATGGAAGGCTCTATTGTATCTGACTATTGAGAAGAAAGCCAATAGCTCGGATGAAAATATACCATCCATAGGGAAAATGATGATGATGATGATGAAGATGATGATTATGCTAATTGAGACATGGTGATTATGATGACAATAGTTACCATTGATTGCTATCTGCCCTTGTGTTTCGTTTCTATAAGGGAGTGGCAATGTGATTAAAAATTATCTACATCATCTCCCTACCTAGGTGCTCTTGTAAATATTTGACATTGTATTTTGTTAATTTTCTTTCGACAAGAACACATTACCCATACGACATTAATCATAATCTAAGCTACCCCTAAGTACCT
The DNA here is from genome assembly GCA_031761405.1 of Serripes groenlandicus. Classification (NCBI taxonomy): domain Eukaryota; kingdom Metazoa; phylum Mollusca; class Bivalvia; order Cardiida; family Cardiidae; genus Serripes; species Serripes groenlandicus. Next base: position 133,830,301 of record JASEVX010000002.1, on the reverse strand, counting down.
GCAATAACGATTAATAGATTATTAATAAATGTGAATAAATTTGTCTGAATGCTATTCCCACATGAACGCTGTGAATTCTAATAGCGTCATAATTATATGAGGGACTTTGCTTTAAAATAATCGACTGATAATACTGGCGATTTGTCCTTTTTCCGCAATGTTTCTATAAAGCTAAACAGAGTGTTTCCATTTGTCTTTAGACTACATGGCTTGACCAATTTGCTTAAACTATATCCATTCATATAGACTTCTCAATGTATGTATTATGTTATAACCATTTTTATTTGTTTCCAAATATTGACTGTATATATGTTATCTTGGGTACATGGTGATGCATAGCAGTAGGCACAAAATAAAAAATAAACCATTATATTGTTGGCATTCCCAACACAAATATAGTGTGACGATTTAAACCGAGCTTATTTGGGGAAGGAAATCAATAGATAATTCGAGCCCGTGCATGGAAGAGGGTTCAGATTGGCTGTTGAGAGCAGTGTGTGTCCAGATAAACCTGGTTGGGATATACAGTGTTCGCAAATTGACTGTACACCTAGTTAAGATGGTTTTCATCTTCCGCAGCCAATGTTGGGTTGGGTTTGTGTGCGTGTTGGTCTGGTGCTGCACTGATCAGTAGTGCGGGTTTGTGCATCCTCGCGTACGCTGTCTCATATCAACCCAAACTTTTAGCTGTGCATCCGAAATCGAATTGTAACCATGAATAGATGAATATATAATATGTGCATGTATAACTACTAACGTGACTAATAGTATCTCTATGTTAATTGCTTCGTAAGTAAAATATAGCATGGCAATAATTGATTCCACGATGATGTAGCTTCACATTGATAAAATGTGAAGTTGCATCAATTGGTACCAAGCAATGATTCAATTGAAATATAGTCAGTAGAACAAGTAAACCATAAAAACTAAAGCACTTACCGTGAATTCTTTCAACAAGCTTAAAAGTAAAATCCAAAATAAACACCGAATAAACTGCTACATAACTACTGATTGCACCAACTTAAAATCCATTGGAAATTGTTCAACTCACAAGAAGAAAAAACACACACGCAACTAAAATTAAAACGTAAATATAGATACCGATCACTAATGAGTAAATTTTCATTCATATTCACCCTGAAAAACTTCTCGTGCGTTTTCATTCAAATCGAAAAATACAATATAAACTGAGTCTCGTAAGTCACGTGCAGTCCACCCAATGACCTAGCTATGTCAGGTTTAATTCATTGAGTAAAGTTATGCACATGCTATCTTTAGACGATGTATCGTGGGTGGATTGTGCATGAATTAATTCCAAAGGTCTAGCATAAGATTGCATCAATTCGTGACCTTAAAACAAGAGGGCCAAGATGGCCCTAAATCGATCACCTAATTGATAGTAAATTAGTAGCAAATATTTAACTGCAAATATCTGGGAAAATTTGATCAAGGATTGCAAATGAAACTGCAAGGAGTGGACACTTCTCAAGAAACAGCTTATCAGTAAAGGCCATTTATATCTTGAAATCTAACAAGAACTTTAATAAGAATGGAATTATAAAGTTTTTGTCATTTTGCACCTTTCCTGATGCCGCCTTGCTGCCCTGTTTTTCAACGAAATCAATATTGCTTCAACAGTTTATTTAGAGTGTCACTTATATAAAGGAACATTTCTACCAAATTATCTTGCAATCGCACAAGCAGATTATGGAGGAAAAGGATTTTAAAATGTGGATATTTTTCTCACTTTCTGATGCCGCAGCAACCAAAGTTCTCAATGGAATTTAAATCTTTGAACAATTTTGAAAGAGGACCACCAAAGGAACATTCCTGTGATGTTTTGTGGAAATTGGTATATTGGAATGGTAGGAGTTGGTTGTCATTTGTAGCTAAAAGTTCAATTTACCCCTTTCGTGATGACGCCTGGTTGATATGATTGTGTAACCAATCAAAACGGCTTAAACAAATTAAATAGAGGATCATTACAGTAAGATTCGTATTATATTTTCTTAAAATCAGACAAACACTTTCATAAAAATGTAATTTTCAAATTTTGTCATTTTGCCCCTTTTCTGATGCCGCCTGACTGCCATGTTTTTTTACCAATCAGTATGGCTTGAACAATTTGTATAGAGGGTCACCCAAGAAACATTTCTACCAAATTATATTTGAATCTGACAGGCAGATTCGGAGGAGAAGATTTTTAAAGTTTGGACATTTTGTCCCCTTTCTGATGCCGCAGCAACCAAAGTTCTCAATGGAATTTAAATCTTTGAACAAATTTGAAAGAGGGCCACCAAAGGAACATTCCTGTGATGTTTTGTGGAAATTGGTCTATTGGAATGGTAGAAGTTGGTTGTCATTTGTAGCTAAAAGTTCAATTTACCCCTTTTGTGATGACGCCTGGTTGCTATGACTGTGTAACCAATCAAAACGGCTTTAACAAATTAAATAGAGGATTATTAAAGTAAGATTCGTATTATATTTTCTTAAAATCAGACAAACACTTTCATAAAAATGGAATTTTCAAATTTTGTCATTTTGCCCCTTTTCTGATGCCACCTGACTGCCATGTTTTTCGACCAATCAGTATGGCTTGAACAATTTTTATGGAGGATCACCCAAGGAACATTTCTACCAAATTATATTTGAATCTGACAGGCAGATTCGGAGGAGAAGATTTTTAAAGTTTGGACATTTTGTCCCCTTTCTGATGCCGCAGCAACCAAAGTTCTCAATGGAATTTAAATCTTTGAACAATTTTGAAAGAGGACCACCAAAGGAACATTCCTGTGATGTTTGGTGTTAATTGTTCTTGCGGTTCAGGAGGAGATGATGTTTAAAGCTAAAAGTTAACGCCGGACGGACGACAGACGACGGACGACGGACAAAAATTGATCAGAATAGCTCACCTTGAGCCTTCGGCTCTAGGTGATCTAAACATCCAAACCCTTCCTAGTGTAGGTAACCTACACGGAAAATGAGCATACATATCTCCTTTCCAAATATTTGCAAAACAATTGCATACCCAACAATATCTAGCACCATATATCTTTTTCTCTCTTACTTTGGTCTTCGTCACTTCGAACAGGGAATCTCCTCACTCGTATTTTATATAAGTAGCTCACCCGTTACTTAATGAGTACCGAGCTCAATGCATATCGAGTGAGGATAGGATGTTTACACTGTATACAAACAAAAGCAAAGGGTCTCAAATATTTTACACTTTTTGAGATAATAACCTGGATGGCGTTGATTCTTTTACAAACTAATGATATTCATGAAAATCCCGGACCAGAGTGTAGAAATAAAACATTACTCTTTAAATACAGCGATAACATTGCACTTGGCCCTACACAGTGCCTTTCTTTTGATCATTATAATGTACAGAGTTTCTTTCACAAACAAGACATGTTACAAGGCGAACTGAATAATGTTGACATTATGTCCTTCACTGAGACGTGGCTGGGTGAACACATAAATACACAGTCTATCATCTTACACAGAGCCATTTTAGAAAAGATAGAATAGGAAATAACTATGGCGGCCTACTCGTTTACACAAAAAAACATATACCGACAATTAGAAGACCTGATCTAGAAATTAACGGTATTGAAAGTATATGGATCGAAGTCAAACTACCAAACAGAAATATTCTTTACGGGACATTTTATCGTCCTCCGAATTCTCCCCCGCTAGTACAAGCAAATATAGAAAGATCCATTGATCTTGCTTTTGACTCAAACATAAAAGATGTAATAATAACAGGAGACTTTAATTTTGACATGCTAAAGCCAAACACACAAAAGAAAATCTATGACATTACAGGACAATACAATTTTCGACAGGTTATTACAGAACCAACACACTTTACAGAGACTTCTTCCTCTCTCATAGACATATTTCTCGTATCATCCACGTGCAATATTCATACTTCTGGAGTTGGAGATCCTTTTCCCGGTCAAAATATCTGATTGCATTGCCCAATATACTGTTATTTGACATGTACAAACCGTGTATCATCTTTTTTTAAACGGCATGTTTGGAAATATGAACAAGGTGATTACGATAGCATGAGAAATGAAACAAGTACTTTTAATTTGGAATCATTAGTGGCTGATGATATCGATACATATGCAAGCAACATAACCGACAAAATCATTAATTTATCCAAAACATTCATACCAAACAAAAAAGTAACAATCAGACAAACCGATCCGCCATGGATGCACAACGAGTTAAGAACATTGATTTGAAAAAGAATACGAGCCTATGACAAAGCAAAAAGAACAAAACACACAAACCATTGGCAAGCATATAACAAAATCAGAAACAAAACAACACAATTATTAAGATCAGCAAAATCACAACATGCATGCAATGTCGCCGAAAAACTCCATAATGATAACTTGAAAACATCTGATTATTGGAAAATCCTGAAAAAGTTCATATCGCCGCAATCAACACATCATGTCCAATTACTGAATGATAATGGAAACATGGTTACTTCCAACAAAGACAAAGCTAATCTCTAATAATTATTTTAAAACACAGACAAATCTAAATGATCCCAATAAAGATTTAACAAACAACATCATTACATCGCTTCAATCTGGTTTCGTGCCAAATGACTCCACTATAATATCCATATATAATATTTTCTGCCAAGCGCTGGATGAGGTAAATGACGTGCATGTTTCTGTGATATATCCAAGGCTTTTGATCGAGTCTGGCACAAAGGCCTTCTTTTTAAAATCGAATTGAGTGGCATTACAGGACCACTCCTAAACTGGTTCATTGATTAGTTAACTAATAGGAAACAAATGGTAGTCTTACCTAAAGGCTCATCTAAAATTGTATCGATATCTGCTGGAGTTGCGAAAGGCTCTATATTAGGCCCTCTTCTATTTATAGTCTATATAAATGACATAGTCCTCAAGTTGTTTTTTTACCAATAAACTGCTTTAAATCCTCTAACTAGATCCATTAGATAAAAAACAAACAAACGTGCTTAAATATTAACATATATTAATGTTTATTGTCTCTAGTTATAAGTTAAGTGTGACACAAGCTTTGGAAGAAGTCTATTCTCCTTCCAGTTTAGCAGAAGTATGATATCAAAAACGGGAGTACTGTATATATATAAACAAAAAATACGAAGTAATTAAACAAACAAGCAAATTCATGAAATTTCTATCCCCCGCTTGGAGATAGAATTATTGACAACAAAGCAGTATACAAAAATACAGCTGAATACCTCAAAGCATGTAGGAAAAAAATGTGAAAAAACATTATTCCAACCCCAAAAAGGGGCATAACTCATGCAGAAATTGACGAAATCTGAAGAAACGTGAATTTGATCTATGGCACATGACCACAAAGCCATATACAAAATTTCAGCGTAATACATGAAAGCATGTAGAAAAAAATGCAGAAAACAAATATTCTAAGTCCAAAAAGGGGCATAACTCATTCAAAAATTGACGAAATCCCAGGAAATATGAACTTGATCTGTGACACATCACTAGAAAGCGTTATACAAAATTTCACCTCAATAGCTCAAAGTATGTAGGAAAAAAGTGCGGAAAACCCGAACGGACGGACGGAGGGAGGGACGGACGGAGGGAGGAAGGGACATGACCATACCATAATAAAACGGTTGTATAAAAAAAGGTTCACATTTGTGGCAGTTATTGCACGGAAACGGCAAGAAACGACATTTTTTGTTAAATAAGGGGCCATAACTCCACCAAATAAAGTCTGCCGAAAGTGACGATCGAAGTTGGCCTAGCCCTTAAGGCATTTAACCTTGTTACCAAGTTTGAAAAAAAAAGGTTCACATCTGTGGCAGTTATTGCACGGAAACAGCAAGAAACGACATATTTTGTTAAATAAGGGGCCATAACTCCACCAAATAAAGTCTGCCGAAAGTGACGATCGAAGTTGGCCTAGCCTTTAAGGCATTTAACCTTGTTACCAAGTTTGAAAAAAAAAGGTTCACATCTGTGGCAGTTATTGCACGGAAACAGCAAGAAACGACATATTTTGTTAAATAAGGGGCCATAACTCCACCAAATAAAGTCTGCCGAAAGTGACGATCGAAGTTGGCCTAGCCCTTAAGGCATTTAACCTTGTTACCAAGTTTGAAAAAAAAAGGTTCACATTTGTGGCAGTTATTGCACGGAAACAGCAAGAAACGACATTTTTTGTTAAATAAGGGGCCATAACTCCACCGAATAAAGTCCGCCGAAAGTGATATTCGAACTTGGCCTAGCCCTTAAGGCATTTAACGTTGTTACCAAGTTTGAAAAAAAAAGGTTCACATTTGTGGCAGTTATTGCACGGAAACAGCAAGAAACGACATTTTTTGTTAAATAAGGGGCCATAACTCCACCAAATAAAGTCCGCCGAAAGTGACGATCGAACTTGGCCTAGCCCTTAAGGCATTTAACGTTGTTACCAAGTTTGAAAAAAAAAGGTTCACATTTGTGGCAGTTATTGCACGGAAACGGCAAGAAACAACATATTTTGTTAAATAAGGGGCCATAACTCCACCAAATAAAGTCCGCCGAAAGTGATATTCGAACTTGGCCTAGCCCTTAAGGCATTTAACGTTGTTACCAAGTTTGAAAAAAAAAGGTTTACATTTGTGGCAGTTATTGCACGGAAACGGCAAGAAACAACATATTTTGTTAAATAAGGGGCCATAACTCCACCAAATAAAGTCCGCCGAAAGTGATATTCGAACTTGGCCTAGCCGTTAAGGCATTTAACCTTGTTACCAAGTTTGAAAAGAAACGGTTCACATTTGCGGCAGTTATTGCACGGAAACGAAGTGTGACGGACGGACAGACGGACAGACGGACAGACGGACAGACAGACGGACGGACGGACAAACCGAAATTAATAACCCCCCTTTTTTTCTTCGAAAAAGCGGGGGATAAAAAGAAGATATTTATGATCAAGATTGAGCATTACAAAAACGGGTCACGTTACGGCCATGCCTATTGCATAGTTGGGTTAACTTTGTTTTTACAATTTCTAGAATGATACTGTAATATGTAGTAATTAAAATGAATCATCATTGATTTTTTAAAGATTACCCATTTATTTAAAAATCTCAATATTGTAAATAGGCAAATACATCGCCAGAAACTTTTTTCTGGGCTTTGATGAATCGGGTCGTAAACCAAACTATATAAAAAGCGTAGCCTAGGAAGTTAGGGGAAAGTTATTAAATACCCATTAGATATGTCTAAAGTTTTGTAATAACAGTAGAAGACATGCCTATTTTGTATCTTTTTGTGTCTTAAATGATTTTATACAATTTATTGATTCATAAATGTTGCTTTTTTTCCAAACAAACAACAGAGGTTTTTTTAACAATAATAACATTGGTTTCTCCCTTTTCGATTACGTCACCCCATGGTACAAAATTAAAACCTATCCCATACTGACGCCGCGCTTCCACGTCAATAAGAATGTAATACTTTAGAAACTTGATTTTAAACATATTTTTCTATCAGGAAATATTACCTATGTAAAGAATATTAAAGTAAGTATTGTATTTTTGTAATTTGTCATTAAGATTCCAAAATTGAAACTAAATGGTATGCAAGCATAACATTTACGTTCTTGTTACAGACATTTTCAAGTAATAAGGGAGAGATTTAAAATAAGCTGTAGCTTCCTTTTCAATCCTTGAAAATTTGATTATGTTTTGAATTGTATATTGAAAATTACCGAATAAAATATTGTTTAAACTAAATAAATCAAACGATAATGTTCTTTTGTAAAACAAAACTCTTCACAGCTACAAGCACCCGATGCTAACTAACGAGATATTTGGTATCCACTGTCGTTTAACAGTTATAGTCAACGCACAATTAAGCAGTAAGTGCCACATGTGATTAAATTCTATGTTTTAGTTGAGTGATAATAACGCTGTAGACGATTCTTTCCGTTTACGTAAATGTATCAAGTTACTGTTACTGTTAACTGTACTGTATTCCCGGTGGCTCAATCGGTACATGTAGCGCATCGGGCTGTCAATACATGGGTTGTGGGTTCGAAAATATTTTCAGACGTTTTACAAAAGTCAAATCGACATCTGTTATTCTTCTTCAACCACACAGTCTACTTTGAATACCAGCCAGTTGTTTAGAAAAACTAAGGTGTTGGGTGCTGGTGTGTAAAAGTCAGAAAAGACATGCAGAAGTGTTTTGGCCTCCGTGATTTTACTTAAAATGTTTGAAAACGACATTAAAACCCAATCAATCAAAAAAGATATTTGAAATGGTTTTCCGCCCCTTATTTGCCATATATATCTTATTAACTGTCAATTGGTAATTTACTTTACTTTTTCTCGGTCTTTTAATACATAATTAAAACAGGCAATTTGCCCTTACGGAACTTGTTTGATGCGTTATTTTAGTTTGTTCTGGTACATGTTCCGTGTCAATTTACGAATATCTCTTCCCAAAAATGGTTTTATCCAGCACGATTCTACTTAAAGTATACGCCAATCCAAAACAGACGTATATTGATGTCATTTTAAGTCAGCAAGCAACGCATTGCATTGGTCTTATTTTGTTATGTAAATATCATTTTTAACAAAGGTCTTACTGGTATTTGTGTAGGTTTTATTTTGTGTGTATTTTGGGATTTTGAAAGTTAATGGTAGGTAAATTATCTTAAAAGAATTTCACCGCATGAAGAAACACAGAAACGTCGATATGCACTTGTACATCTAACATCAAATGTAGCGTCGCAAATGCATGACTTGTCTAACCAAATAACGCTCATCGTCGTATGTCACGCAAAGCTGTTGTCTCCGCTACGCTCTATACATTAGAGCGTAGCGGAGTCAACAACCTTTGGTTTCCGACGATGGACGCCCATGTGTGAATTTTATCTTTCCTGAGGCGTCCAAAGAAAATATTATCCATTGATGTACATTGTATACATATACTAAACAACTCAACTGCCTTATTTCATTAATGTTTCATGATGATTTAATACAAGATACAATATATTTAGTTCGTAAATGAGGTCAACGGCCCGTGATACAACGTAAATGATACGTATTTACAACAAAGAGTGATGCGATACATTTTAACACCAGAGGAGCGAGTTTTGTATTGAATTTTGATCTCTCCTTATTTCAGTTATATCACGATGTATTTTTTGCTAGATTACAATAAAGCTTACAACAGTTTAACTCTTTTAACCTTATCAGAATACATATACCACCCCAACACATAGAATAGGCTTACAGTTGTATCAAAGCACAACCGAGGCAGTCAATCCAGGTAGAAAATATCGAGAGTGCTTAAAATACTTTAAGAACAATCAATGTAAAATAAACAGGTTTAAACGAAAATAAACCGCCATTACCTGCACATGTTGTTTATTGATATCTGATATACGCTATGCTTAAATATTATTAATCATCTACCTTAGCCTCGCTCTCAATAAGCCATGCATATGCGTAAGTTTAGCATTACGTAATGAGCAGTGTCTCCTGTTTATTCGCTTGACTGACGGGGGTTAGGTAACCGCTAATTGTTACTTGTGATTTACTGATTATTAAACAGGACTCCACCCTGTCTTTGCCCAAATTCTTCTTAATATTCATATAGAATTAAAAAACGATGTTAATATTCTCATTTAAAACGCACAGGGGGCTCATTATTTGGTTTATATTCACAATTGTCATTGTCCATTATATTCTAAGTACCAATGCTTATTTTAACTAAGGTTGCGGCGTTTCAGATGTATTCCAGAATTAGTGCTTATTGAATTATTGGGTACATGTTGGAATATATCGCTGTTTATACTGGTTTTCATCAGTTTCTTGGTACCAATACGATGGTCAGTTCACCCATGTGTTATTTAGCTTGCTACAGCATTCATTTATTGAGGTTAACATTTTCTTCCCGGGGGCAACACGTGTATTTAAGCGCAGTTTGGTGCTTATCTCAGTATATTTTGTCAATAATCGGCATAATAAGTGGCCGTTCCGGTATTCGAACTCGATGCTCCTATATTGATTGTCACGGCGTTACACTCTTGAAAACCCGCGACTTAGGAAAACAATAAAGGAACAACATTTTATAAACCATGGCATGCAGGCAAATAAATTCGTGTTCTTTGTTTAAACTGTTATTTCCCATTTGTGGTTACTTTTCGTTCCGAATAAATTACACTTTGACTCACTCAGAATGGAATTCGTGTTCGCTTTACTGTTCGTAGTCGTAACAACCTGATAACAATCACAATTAATGTCAAAAGAGTGTTCCCACCAACAACCAACACAATGTTTATGATCAACAACACGGTATATCTGCTATCTGTATGTAAATATCCGATTATAAAACAGGATATACTGAAAATACACATGTATTATATAAAGTTGTTTAGATGATGACAAGAATCAGCTTCATTAAAGGAGTTGGCTGTTTTTTATCATTTATTCTAGTTTACCTCTTCAGCCAATGTAAACGTATACAAATGACAATTTGAAGGGTTTCCATCTACAGTACATCACAGACAATTGCTTTAGAATAGGCAGTAATCACTTTCCATCCTTGGCGCTCAGATTTGTGGACATAGCATTACCACTGACTCTTTGGTGTCAGGTTAAATAGACAAGACGCACTGATAACTTTCCCATGTAGCACAGTGATATAACAGAAACATGATGAACGTGGGGTAAAACACCATACAAAACAAGCAAACACATAAACTACAAGGAACACTTTCCTAATACAGCTGGCTTCTGCCAATCTGAGTTACATGTATTAACCATAGGTTGATGGCGACTGACGCCGTTGGAAGATAATTCTGCCGTTTTACCATGCGTTATTGACCGAGCTAGTAACCGAACTCATAACTTCGTGATCACTACGTCTTGATGTATATGTATATAATGGGGTCTGGCATTAGAACGAAACTCATTTACTTCTAAGCACACTTGCAGTTATAATCGCACACAACGAGAACAATACAACTCGCATAGCATTTATCTTACACTATTTTATCGACCGACTTTCTCAATCATCCAATTATACTGCTAATGCATATATTCACATGTATATTTGTTATGGTTTGAGGTACTATGGTTTTTGTTATCGTGTTTCTTCACTATTTATATATGTTCCTTGTAAGATGTATATGTATCATACTCTCTATATGTGGAGGCAATACAGACTTATACAATATTGTACAGCTGTCGATATAGTTAATTTACATGCAAATGTATAAGTCTAGATTGGTCAGCATGTGAAAACCTTAACCTTACACGATTATATTTACAGCATCAAGTCACAAACATGATTACAATGCATGTTAAAATTCTCTAAACGCGTTACGTCATAGAAATACAACGCGCAGGAGTATTTAGTTCCAAATACTATTTATAAAGAGTTAGGCTACTGCATAATGTATGTCTACTTTAGAATTGCTTATCGATATAATAAGCAATAGTATTTAAAAGCGATTCTCTTCTAAAAAACAATCTTATTTCATTTGCGACCGAGGAAATGTCATCATAAAGCATTGCATCCGTGCAACTAGAACTAACTGTACACTCTTCGTCAACAAATCATAGAATGATTTAAACAACTTATCCTTGGTGTTGTAGTGGTAGAGCGTCAGCCTCGTTTTTCTTTTGTTCGTCGGTACGATCCCCGGACGCGTCATATCAGATACTTTAAAATGGAAGTAACGGCTGACCTTCTTGGCAGTCAGGGTTAAGGGTTTTACATTACGACTGATGGCTATGGTCAGGGTAAAACGACAAATACACTGGTACATGTTACCTATCCAGTTAACGGTTTGATTTGATTTATTGGGGTTTAACGCCGTTTTTAACAATTTCTCAGTTATATCACGGCGGCCAGTTCACCTACTCATGCATTTCCTGGTTTTCTCACACCAGTACTCCACACAACAATCTTCCCAAGCAACTGGCTGCTTTTCCAGCCCATTGTGGAAGACGAATGACGCATGTCGCATTGACTTTTGTCAATCCTCGGAAAGAAAGTTGGCCGACCCTGGATTCGAACCCACAACCCCTGGATTGACAGCCCGCGTCGCTACCGACTGAGCTACCGGGGCTCGGCTCCAGTTAACGGGTGATGTAACTGAAACCAATATTGAAATCGTCGTAAAACACAAACCAATCATTCAATTAATCCAAAAAGCACTGTCCATTCGCACCATTCATTAAGGATCTGGAGGATGATATCGACGTGTAATAATAACGCTAAGTTTGGTTTCCCTGAAACACCACCCACTCATATACTGAAGGCGAAGTGGGCTGTCATTCGAGGCGTTGTGAGTTCGAACCCCATCGAACCAGCTAGGCGATGCGACAAGCGTCATTCGTCTTCGGCAAATGGGCTAACAATTTATGTAGAAAAGCGGTGAGTTGCATGAAGACAACTGTTGTACGGAGTACTGGTTAGAGAAAGCCAGGATGAAAACGGGTAGATGAACTGGCCGCCGTAATAGCATTGAACAATTGTTGAAACGACGTTAAACCCAATTAAATTAATGCATTGACACATTACGTAGTTACGCTATTCTGCAATGAAGTCATCAATGTGCAATGATGTATTGTAACAGCATGTACGATTAAGATGCATGTAGTATATTGTATACATATGTTTCCCTCGCAGTGTAAATAGTGGGTGCGTTTTTATGCCAACTGGAAGAGATTAAAACATCATTCTCTCCGGGTTTAATTGAAGCAAAATACGCCAAGTAATGAGTTTTCTTGTACATTGTTAACATAGCTCTCGTCACGTTGATAAGATTTACGGATGGTGTCTGTATTTCTATACCGAATGGCCCAAAGAAATGATAGATGTTTCTTTTTACCGAAACAAATGCAGGTTTTAACACAGCCAATCCATCAACAGTTTGATTGTATGCATGTATGTGAGATTTTTCGATTGATGTGTTCGCCTTCAGATATTATTCAACTCTGTTCGATGTATTCTTATACCCGAAATGGTTCATAATTTGTTGAATCAACTAATCTATACTAATGTTTTATTGTAGTTACAAACGACATTAATGTGATGTGGTGTATGTAAATAATTATATTTATAATTTACCTGCACATTTTCTGGCGCAAATACATGCCGATGGCGCAGTTCAAACACGAGGGATTAAAATTTTGTATTTGACTAGGTTAACCCTTTCCCACATAGAAAAAATCAGCAGCGGACGTTTTTGAAATCATCTAGGCAATATTGTGGAAAGTATCCGTAAACGGAAGTCTTATTCTTGAAGCGAGTTGAATACAGTGTTTCAAAATGAGAAATTGGTCATAGTGAGCATTTTCTCCTTTTAGTCACAATGTTTATCAAAAGTCGTCTGCTGTAGAGGCGCCAGAAAGCGTCTGTATATGGGAATGGTTATATACAAAAGCTGTTTAGTCAATATATTCTGTTAATCCGAATGTTAACCCATATTCTCGCGTATACAGATGTCCATCGTTCTCTCCCTAAAGACTCATCTTAATTTACTTGCCCGCGAATCAATAAAACACACAAACATGTGTTCTGTGGTGCCTTAACTTCTGGATTTCTTAAACTTTGAGAGAAAGGTATCCACCTTGCATTTTGTGACATGGCAACACTTATTTCGTTGATCTCATTAATGGAGTTGGAATGAAATAACCGGTTCTGAGTTACAGTCTGCCCAGTGTCGATTTATCTTATCTAAGGTTCGACTATTCGAATTGTACTTTGTGTTTTTCGATATACTCACAGGCGTCCGTTATTAAATAAGTAATATAGCAAAACAACCATATATATATGCTATTTATAGTAACACGGTCCTGTGTGGGATTTCCCGAATGTTATCATTACGGTCATTATCATTATAGAATATTGACCATTTAGAGACTTTTTTTTAGTCTTATCTTCAAATTAACTCACCCTACTTTAGTGACTGTACTGTATGATTGATTCGCCGATTTCAACGGTTATTCAGTTATATCCAGTCAGCTGGTGCTGTATTCCACACTATCATTCCTCTCTGACAACTGCTCGACTCCCAACATGACCTATTATTTAGCCCGTTGATGAAGGACTGATGAAACTAGTGACAATGAATGTTGTCAATCATCGGTCAAGATAAATGACCGAGTCGGGGTTCGCAATCACGAGCCTGGATTGATAGCCATGAGTTAACGTGATTGGGCGTTCGCGGGTTGAACAAAATGTTTTGGTGAAATGAAGTTGATGGTGCTGCATCATTTGAAATCCATATAATTCCGTGCTTGTTTGTCAAAGAAAACTTGCAAAAGTTATATTATAAACAAACCAGTGCGTGTCGATAAATTAATGATTGTTTGTTTTTTTACGCAGCCTTCAACAATTGGTCAGTTATATCACGGCTTTTCCTGGGTACGTTACCATTGCTTCTGGTCCATGTATCATGACACCAGCCAGTCAAGTCAGTCAGTCGTAATGCTCATCCCGCAACCTTGAGCGCCAAGGAGTGCAGCCATTACCACCATTTGAAAAGTATTTGGTATGACCCGGTCGGGGATCGAACCTGCGACCTCCCGATCCCGAGGATGACGCTCTACCACTACACTATCGAGGCGGTGGTCTGTACGTGTGCGTAGGTACACATTAGCTTTGGTGAACAGTATAGATCCATAGCTGCCAGTGGATCAACACACTCTTCACTGTTCAATGTTCCCACACAAAGTCTGTCATAAGCTTCCGTCAACTCGTGTATACATATTCTGATATGAAGGAGCCGATAGATAGGCTGATCGGACCCGACGCTGTTCAGTAAAGTCAACTTGTACCTTTTCGCACGAAGGAGTTTAATCCTTTCGCTGCCAAAGGCAATTTAAGGGTATTTGAAAACAATGCAGATGAGACACTTCGTTACGATCTGTCTCTCCTGAAATATGCATTGTTTGCCAATTAAATTTTACTATATTTCCTGTTGAAAGAAAAATGGATTGATCCATCTTTAAACATTGAAAAGTTGAATTAGTGATTCGGCAGTGAGAAAGTTAAATACAGAAAACAACCTGGCCAGATTAGTTTATCAATATACATAACTGTGACGTAAATTATAACCAAGCCTCGGTTGTTATCCAGGGCTTGTGAGTTCGACCTCCAGCTCGACTAACATTCTTTCCGACGTTTGACAAAAGTCGCTGTTGCAAGCATTATTCGTTATCCACCATTTGGCTAACAGTCTATGTGGTAAAGCATCCCATTGCTTTGAAAGTCTGTTGAGTGGAGTATTGGTTTGAGAAAGCCAGGAAACACATGAGTAGTGAGCTGGCTGCCTTGATATGATTTGAAAATTGTTGAAAACGGCGTTATATCCCGATATACAATTAGATTTCAGTAGTTCATGCATAATTAATATGTTGTTGTTTTTTCTATGTTATTTTAATCATACACACTAACTGCCAATTATCATTTTTGAATATTATTAATTATGTAGTATACACCTGACACAAGTTACATTGAACTGTCATCCCGTATGGTTTTATATTATAACAGAAATCGATTATTTGATTTTTTATGACGAAATGCCGGACGCTACATGAAAAAAAAATACCCATTGAGCAATGGTTACACATATACAAAATACCGGTGAATATATCATACACGCAGATTGTCTGGCTCTATTATGTTTGCAAGTCAGTCGGATGTAATCAACAAGAAACGTATAGCGTGCATTTGGATGTTATAGCATGGCTGTTAAAATAAATAATTGTTAACAAATTCCGAAAGGCAGCTTGTTTACGGGAGCACATAGCACACGATGTAAGATCGCACAGGTATGATGAAAACACGAGACAATGTTACAGCAAGTTGGATAACTTGTGGGCAGCATATTACAATAACATCAACAAGAAACCGCTGAAGACGGTATGGTCGGATTGTAAAGCATTCATATTATGAAACATACACATTATAACTAATGGTTATCTAGATACACCATTTTTTATACAGAAATCCAAGTGATTTTATGGTCACTCCAGAACGTCTCAGCAACATCACCAACGCTGTTGTCCACGGTTGAATATATGTGGTCCAAGCACGAATGGTAATCTGTTGTTTCTGTCTTTATTATTGATCGAAAAGAGTGTCTAGATGTAAGCACGTGGGAAAGAGTGTTTTTATCATTGCTGGGTTTAAGTAGGTCAATATTGAAATCTCCTAGAAGAACTGTAGCATTTTGTTGTGAACACAGAGAGAGGGCCTCCTCTAAAACATCTAAAAATTGCACAATTCTTGTTGACTGATGTTTGTAGACAACAACGACATTAATCACAGAATCTGTGGTAGGTAATATTTCTAACACAATCAGATGTGATTTTCCTCTTTTGATCTCTGCTTTTAGACTAGTATTGATTTTTGAGAACACAACTATTCCACCATGTGGTCTATTGTACACATCTTTCTGCATGTTGGAATCTAGACGAATTACAAAAGGAAAATCTGAAAGTTGATAATCATCTGTAAGGTCTGTTTGGATGAGCCAACTCTCAAGAATGATGAACACATCAATACCATGTAAGATTGAGTCTCCCACAATGTCTGTATGGTGTTTGTGGAGTGACCTTATGTTGTGACACGCAATTATGACTACTCTATTTTCAGAAAGTAAAAGTTTGTTTCTTTGAAAATGTATTTGTCTTGATGCTCTGAGCCTTATCATCTCCTCTTTTACCTTATCATCAACCTTTATATGAGATTGATTAAAGTCAAGTAAATGTAGCCCAGATAGATGAGTTACTCGGCTTAAAGCGACGTAAACCATATGTGGTCCTGGTGCTCGTTTTCCAGAGAAAGAAACAACAGCTTCATCAAGAGAACTGCCCTGTGATTTATGGATAGTGATTGCTGCACATGGTGTAAGTGGATACTGTCTTCTGATTACTTTCACATCTTGATTTCGTCCAACTTGAAATTGCTTATCAACAGTAAGAATTGGTGTCCACAACAAGTCCACTCCTTTAGCATACAAAGATCTTTTAATCTGTCTGCAATTCACTCCAATATCTTCATTTTCAAAGAGTACCCAGACACACTTTTTATTGAAGTCCTTTATCGTACAAAGAGCTCCGTTTGTAAGCCCATCTGCAGTATCTATATTGTGGGTAAGCATGTATTTTCCACCAATTTTTATTTGAAGCATTTGCCTCAAATTTTGTGTTTTTTGAGCAGGTAACTCTTTTGCTATAGCCAGTATTGATTTTTTAGCTTCATTTGGAACATTCCCTATAACAAAGTCTTGTGCAAAAGCCATAGTTCCTTTTCCAGCTAGATTTTCAAAAATGTGCTTGTTGTGAGCATCAACCTTTTCATTTGTTGAAAACAGATGAAGAGCATCAGTAGGGTAATCATTCTTGGCAATGAGCCTAGATTTGATATAAGATACATCTTCTTCTGTTGAATGCCCTTCTCTGAGTCTATTAAGTGTGTGAGCAAAAGGAGCATCATCTTTTTGTCTCATAATTGTGGTAAGTTCAAAAAATGTTACAATATCAATCCACAAATTTGGTGCTAATGTACTGTAGGGATTGTCTGTTGTTTCAAATACCCATTTGTCCATAACAGGACGAAGCTGAAACATGTCGCCAACAAGAAGCATACTTATTCCACCAAATGGTTTGTCTACACCACATATCTGTCTGAGTCTTTGGTCAATGAAATTGAACATGTTGGAGCCTACCATGGATACCTCATCAATTATGATCACTTTCAGTTTCACAAACTTTGTTCGCATGGAATTCAGCCTGCTGTTATCTAGATGTTGGTAAGTGGCAAGTGAATGGTTTGCTGGTATACCAAATGCAGAATGTAATGTACAACCTTTGATGTTGTATGCAGCCTTTCCTGTTGGTGCAGTTAAGAGAACTTTGACATCATCTACATTTTCACCAGGTACAGTGTCAAAATATCTTAGGAGAGCTTGATTGATCAACTTTAACACATAACTTTTACCAACCCCAGCTCCACCAGAGAGGAAGATAGTGAAAGGAGATGTTGATGTTTTTACCAGGTGTAATATATGAAGTAAAAACTGTCGTTGACTACTGTTCATCTTTTGCACAGATGTGAAAAACTCCTCTGATGACATTCTACTTGGTAACAAAAGATCAGAGCTATGAGCACTGCCACAGTTAATTTCTAAACCAAAGTCATGCTGTTCTTTTTTGTCACATCCAAAAGTTCCATCGTCTAATTTGTTGATGAAGGCATCATCTTCTGATTGTCTGGCAGATGGAGCCACAGAGTCAACAGCTGACAATACAGATTGCTCATCTAGGTCTTCTTGTGCTGCAAGCAACGCTTCTCCAAGCTTGTCATATTGATTTTTGTTTTGAAGTATATCTTCTTGAAGAACACTGAATCTGTCTTCATATGAACCGTCATCTTTCATCAAGTTTTCTTCATCTCTCCATGAAGTATACAGAACAATTTGCTCACGGAAATACAACTCTGACTTAGATTTGTTGAAATTGACTTTCCGTATCACCTTTGCTTTGTTCCTCAAAATCAACTTGTCTCCATTTGGTAAATAAAGGTTAGTATCATGAACAACATCTTCATCAGGTTTGTCCAGAGTGTCTAAGTTCATTACACTTTCTTTAGTATCATTTCGCTTGCTTTTCTTTCTTTCATACTTGGAGCAGAATTCAGCAAAACATATTTTCTCTAACTCCTTAGGTCTCTCTGAATATCTCTCATGCAATCCTTGGCAAGTGATATTTGTATCATCATTTGACAGGTTTTCCAACAAAGACATAGGCTTGAGGATTTTTACTCTTTGTTCAGGAGGAGATGAGTTGACAAATATGACGTCCCTTGAAGATTGTGTAAGTGGCATTTGTAGAAGAAGATATGCTGCTTCTTGTGCTGACACTTCACAGTGGTTTAAGAATTTGTTCGCTATTGCTCGCATTTTCTCCTTTACCGTAAAATTTCCACTGCGCACTTCTTGAACAGCTTGCTGAAGAAGCATACTAATACCTCTCTGTGACTTCATGATGTAACTAGCTATATAAGCACATACAGCATAGGGATCCAACACAAATTGAATGTCTGTATTAGCTTGCCATATTGACAGGATTCCTGCATTGTGTGCATTTATACGGATATCAATGGGGTTTCTTTTCAAGAAAACAGTTGTCCTTTTTATTGATGATCTAATACCTAATATGTATGAATCCTCCGACATATCACATCGGGTTAAGAATTCATCAAAAGAGAGATCTAAAACTGCTTTATCTTGAAGTACAGTCTGAATTTTTTTAAAGTCCTCCTTGTACTTCTGAACATTTAAAACTGGAGTGTCTGAAGACAAAGATTCAAGAATCACAGTTTTGCTCATTGGTGGCAAGGGAAATCCATACCTACATAAGTTCCTTCCCATTTTCTTGCACGATTTAGAGTGCCTGTGTCTCTGGAGATTAATGAGATAAGGATCAATATCCGAGTTTGAACTACAGGTGATGTTCTTGTCGATGAAGTTACCAACCTCCTCATCTGTTGAAATTCCATACTGAGGTGCATCCTCGATCCAGAAAACACAGTGAAGATGGGGAGAGCCTCTCTGTTGGAACTCTACTCTATAATAGTAATCAACAATTTTACCAATAGGGCTAAGATTGGTTAAGAGTATGTTGTGAAAAAACAGATGTGTTCTGTACTGGAAATGGCGAGCACACGACACTGGATGTTTTTGTATGAGCTCACACTTTTGCATCCAAGTTAAGTTGGTCAATTCTTCATCTGAAAAAGTCCTATTGAACTCCTTTTTAGCAAGAATTCCAAGTAAATCCACCCATCTCGTCTCTGCAGCAGAAAAAGTGGCAAAAAAAGTTGGAATTCCAAGTTGTCTTATAATGGCAAATAACTCTTTTTGCTTGCCTTGGAGATATGGAGGTGAGGAGCGTAGCTTTTTTAGCATGGCATAACCATCATCATGGCGTAACATATTCATAAAAGTTTCCTTGTTTCTTACTTCCCCAGCAGTAAGTCCTGATGTTCCTTTTGTTTTACGTAATGCAGTTGTTACAGTATCCCTCACTTGGAGCATCTGCAGTTTCTTCAGTTTAAAAAAAATATTTGCTATGGAGGTGGCAAATCTTGAATCATGATTTCTTAATTCAGCTTTACAAATTGTTGCATATGTAACTCGGTTACTTCTTTCGTCATTGCTTATACGTTTTTTTCCACCAAAGAGAACTGGAAATGACTTTTCTTCTGCATATGTGTCAAGATATAAACTGACAGGCGAGCTCCCCTCGGCAGGTGCTATTTTCAGTACTTGCTTTCCATCTTCTGTATAGTCTAATGGCTGTAGAAGAGTGTCTTTATTGCCACTTCCATACATTTCTTCTTCATTTAATTCATTCCATTTGTCATTTTCATCCATTTCCTTCTTCTCATCTTCTGTCGCTTTACATGCTGAAACATCTTCATTTGACTCAAAGTCTCTCTCCTCCATTTCATCAATGTCTGTCTCCCATTCGTCAGCCAGTTCAACTCCCTCTTCTTTATACAGATCACTATTTTGTATGAAGTACTTTGTTGTATTATATACCACTTTTGGTCTTATTGTTTCAAAAACTGTTGGTCGTTTATAGATCATTCGACGCATGAATTTTAACTTAATTGTCGATGTTTCTTCATATGTTCTAGGAAGGACATTCACCACATTGACAGGATCCATAGGCACATTCACTGTATTTCCATATATACCAAACTGCTTTCCTACTCCTAACTGCTTCAGTTGCATAAAAGGGACCCTTAATGCACAACATCTTTCCTCTGTTGCAGTTAGCAACTTTGAATACCATTAATAACTTTGTGAAGTAGATGTGATGGTACATTTTTTTTTTTGTAATTGCCCAAGTCAGCAAAATAAACACTATGTTGAAAAGAAGTCTGACCACAGCATGTACAGATAAAATCATCACCTTTTTTTAATTGTTCCTTAAAGTTACTAATGACTGTCTCAATTGATTGGTTTTGTAATTTTTTTCTAACTTTTCTTTTCGCTTCTACTTCTTTCTTCCTCTCCTTCTGTCTTACTTCTGGATTTTGTCGTGAAACACTATGATATTGTCTATCTTTTTTCTTTTCTTTCTGTCTTACTTCTGGATTTTGTCTTGAAACACTATGATATTGTCTATCTTTTTTCTTTTCTTTCTGTCTTACTTCTGGATTTTGTCTTGAAACACTATGATATTGTCTATCTTTTTTCTTTTCTTTCTGTCTTACTTCTGGATTTTGTCTTGAAACACTATGATATTGTCTTTCTTTTACCCTCTCCTTTTGTCTAAAGGTAGGATTCTTTCCAATGTCCTGTTGGTACATTGTGTCACTTTTCTCGTCTCTGATGACTTTTGTCTTTTGTAAATTTTTCTCCTCCCTCTGTTTCTTCTTGTAATTACAAAAGTATTCCCTTCGGCTGTTTAATGTCTCAGTTGTATCAATCTGCCTTTCCATCATTTCATTTTGAAACACAAAATAACGGTCCAATTGTTCATTTGATTTGTCCTCATTCCCAACTGTAGTTGTTTTACTATAGACGTCAGTAACAACATCAAAGTGGTTTAAATTAGTGTTTTGAATATATAGTGCACAGTTGTGTTCTGTATTTTCACCTGTTCTCAGTAGTATGCATGCAAATTTGAGCCATTTCCAGGATGTTCCATATAATGTATAAGTGAAGATGTTTGTCTTTAACATATGAGCCATTGCATGTATCTCTATTTCAGTGGCCCATGTACCATTGTCTTTAATTTTAGATGTGTAAATGTATTGTTGTAATGTGATACCATGAGGAATCAGTGTCTTTATAACATCACAATTGGCTGACATATGGGACACAAGTTCTCTTCTCATGACTGAGTGATATTCCTCTGATCCTGTTATATAATAACTTAAACACCGATAGAAGCAGTTTCCATCCTTTCCAATGTTCTTAAGGACAGATGGTGGAAGAAGTCTAGGTTTTGGCTGTAGGTTTTGGCATCTTTTCTAGTGGAAGTTCAAAATCCTTACTTTTCGTAGTTTGCCATGTATTTGTCACAGGTTGAAATGAAAATACTGAATTTGTTGTCACTTTGTCTTTTGACACACAAAAATGTTTTGATTGTTCAGAAGAAGTACTAGGGACTGGATTTACAAATGATTTACATGTGTGCAGTTTGAACTTTTGAAAGGAACTGTAAAGGTGACTACATTTATCACAATAAAAACATTTATGTTTGATGTATACAGCTTCAGTAGTGAAAGTTTTATGGCATCTATTGCATGTCACTTTCTCTTTTAATTTGCAGTGATGACTCTCTAATTTCTGCCTTGATGCAAAATTCTTCTGGCATATGACACAAATGTTACAACTGTGTTTTTGGAAATCACATAGTCTTTTGTAGGATTTTCCACATGTGTCACACTTGAATTGGTTTCCGTTATACATGTGTGCACCCTTGTCTTTTGACACACGAAAATGTTTTGATTGTTCGGAAGAAGTACTAGGGACTGGATTTACTAATGATTTACATGTGTGCAGTTTGAACTTTTGAAAAGAACTGTAAAGGTGACTACATTTATCACAATAAGAACATTTATGTTTGATGCATACAGCTTCAGTAGTGAAAGTTTTATGGCATCTATTGCATGTCACTTTCTCTTTTAATTTGCAGTGATGACTCTCTAATTTCAGCCTTGATGCAAAATTCTTCTGGCATATGACACAAATGTTACAACTGTGTTTTTGGAAATTGCATCGTCTTTTGTAGGATTTTCCACATGTGTCACACTTGAATTGGTTTCCGTTATACATGTGTGCACCCTTGTTGCCAAGTAGGAAACTAATGGCCATACCTGAAAGTACATGACAAATACAGACTTAAAAACACTGCAATAGCATTTTAATTTGATTATTTCATGAGAAGATAATTATGGATAATGATGATGATGAAGTTATCTCCCACTTAGTATTAAAATTCTAGATAATTAAGACATTTTCTAGTAAAAAGTATACTTTAGTTTGATATGGCAAACAGGAAAAAAAATATATACATGTATTGGAAAAGTGCTAAAAAATGGTTAAATTTAAAGTTAGTTGTAACATTTGAAATTGTTAAATTTATAGTTAGTACAAACATTTGTTTTTGGTAAAATTTAATTCTGCAAGTAATTCAGTAAGTGATGATGAAGCAAAGAACTGTTACATACTCACTAGAACTTGCCTTGTTGAACATGTTGAAGACCTGTAAATCAGCTATATTTAAAGAACCGTTTGGTAGATTTTATAAATACTCAACAGCTAAGACAATGACATATTTGACCTTGAAAATGAGCAATACCAAGGTCAAGGTCAAAAGTTATCATGGCCAATTTCAAAGTTTGTACCCCTTTCCAACACTGAGATTTTGAAAACCCAGAATTTGACATATTTGACCTTGAAAATGGGCAATAGCAAGTTCAAGGTCAAAAGTTATCATGGAAATCAAAAGAACATGTTACTGGCTGCACACAGACCAATTTTCAAGTTTGTACCCCTGTCCAACAGAGATTTTGCAAACCCAGAATTTGACATATTTGACCTTGAAAATGGGCAATAGCAAGTTCAAAAGTTATCATGGAAATCAAAAGAACATGTTACTGGCTGCACACAGACCAATTTTCAAGTTTGTACCCCTGTCCAACACTGACATTTTGCAAATCCAGAATTTGACATATTTGACCTTGAAAATGGGCAATAGCAAGGTGAAGGCCAAGAGTTATCATGGAAACCAAAAGAACATGTTGCTGGCTACACACAGACCAATTTTCAAGTTTGTACCTCTTTCCATGTCCGAGATTTTGGTTCAACCTGAAACTTTAACCAAAATGCTCAACCTGAAACTTTAACCAAAATGTTGACGGACAGACGGACATCGCCAATCCGGCCAAAAACTGTTGAAAGCGGAGTAAAACGCAATTTGCTGTGATATAACTATAAAACTGTTGAAAGCAAATTAAAACACAATTTGCTGTGATGTAACTATTAAAATGTTGAAAGCAAATTAAAACGCAAGTTGACGTGATATAACTATAAAACTGTTGAAAGCGGAGTAAAACGCAATTTGCTGTGATATAACTATATAACTGTTGAAAGCAAATTAAAACGCAATTTGCACTGATATAACTATAAAACTGTTGAAATCAACTTAAAACGAAAGTTGCCATGATATAACTATAAAACTGTTGAAAGCAAATAAAAAGGCAAGTTGCCATGATAAAACTATAAAACTGTTGAAAGCAAATTAAAACACAAGTCCATATAACTATAAAACTGTTGAAAGCAAATTAAAACGCAACTTGCCGTGATATAACTATAAAACTGTTGAAAGCTGAGTAAAACGCAATTTGCTGTGATATAACTATAAAACTGTTGAAAGCAAATTAATACGCAAGTTGTCGTGAT
Organism: Serripes groenlandicus; assembly: GCA_031761405.1. Taxonomy (NCBI): domain Eukaryota; kingdom Metazoa; phylum Mollusca; class Bivalvia; order Cardiida; family Cardiidae; genus Serripes; species Serripes groenlandicus. The sequence goes on along the minus strand of JASEVX010000002.1, from coordinate 133,805,812 downwards.
ATAACTATAAAACAGTTGAAATCAAATTAAAACGAAAGTTGCCATGATATAACTATAAAACTGTTGAAAGCAAATTAAAACACAAGTTGATATAACTATAAAACTGTTGAAAGCAAATTAAAACGCAACGTGAAGGTCAAGAGTTATCATGGAAATCAAAAGAACATGTTAGTGGCTACACACAGACCAATTTTCAAGTTTGTAGCTGTTTCCATGTCCGAGATTTTCCTTCAACCAGAAACTTTAACCAAAATGTTGACGGACAGACAGACAGACAGACAGACAATAGCAACGTGAAGGTCAAGAGTTATCATGGAAATCAAAAGAACATGTTAGTGGCTACACACAGACCAATTTTCAAGTTTGTAGCTCTTTCCATGTCTGAGATTTTGCTTAACCAGAAACTTTAACCATTTTGCCTAACCTAAAACTTTAACCAAAATGTTGACGGACAGACAGACAGACGGACATCGCCAATCTATAGACCGGAATTGCTTAAGCAATCCGGCCAATAATAATTATTTAATCAAGATGCAATCGAATGGTTCTGGTGAGTAAATTGAGTAAATAACTAATTGACCATATACCCGGACGGCAAATTACATTACTGTTGAATTAGGATATACACAGACGTATAGGACATCGACTTGGTCAACTACAATAAACGCTATCCCAGACCATAGACGAGCAATACAAGGCATAGACGTGTCTGTGTATTAGCACGGTCTCCCTTGGGCATATCCTTCTCAGAAATGGGTCATTTGTTTTATTGGGGTTTAGCGGCGTTTTCAAAATTATTTCACTTATATCACGGCGACAGTCCACTTATTCATGATCCCTGGGTAAACAAAGCAGTACAATACTGTACCATGACTGTCGTGCAGCGACTGGGGATCGAACCCGGGACGCCCGGTTTCAAATCCCCGACGCTAACCACTCGACCACGGCGGATTTCACAGAAGTGAGGCAAACGCATGAGTACAAGTTCCCTTCTTTGTTTACCTAACACGTATGTCATTATTTATTTTACGAGGCATAAGAATGTACTTGTAGTAAAAAAAGAATTAAATGCCACTTTCACTACGGATATTTTCAGAAGCTTAGTCAAGTGCGAGCGCCTGTGCGTCGTCGTCATCAATTTCAATCGACACTTGCATACCTATCCAGCAAAATTCCTGCAACATGTGCAAAAACACCCTTAACTTTAAACAGGTGCTTGCTTATCTAATGACCATTTCCAATATACAACACATTTCCACGAATTAGTTTGAAAACATCGATACAAAAAATATAAACAATATCTAAAAATGAAAGTACAACAGTTGAATAAAGTTAAACACATTGTGGTAAAAATTTCTCATTTGGTCTCATTCAGGGCCCGCGCTGTCGTTCGCCACTTTCGCCAAATGCGAAGATTATTTTAAAGTGGTGAAGTTATTTCATGAGTGGCGAATGTAAGTGAGAAAGGTTTTTATCATCAACATTTACCTGTTTTGGATATCAGTTTACGACATACAGGGACTGTTTCCGTTAATCTAAGATAATGCACCGCCATTTGATCCAATGTCGGGAACCAGTGACCACTTTACGTCATTTTTGCGACACCCGTTTTTATCATTTTGACAGCTTGTGTATTTCACACTTGTTTTGTTGTTGTGAAGTGTTAATTCAGCCTTTTAATCTGAGTCTTTGCTTTGAAAAGTCGCCTTCCGCCGAGGAGTTAAAATGCGTATGTATGTGTGTGCAATAGAAAAGCCGAAAGAGTTGTCTTTGCTTATTCATTGTTATACATGAATGGCGGAAAATGTAAAGCAGGACTGGACTGCATGGCAATGTAGGCTGATCTTGGTAAACCGTTTGCGCATATTATGTTGAAAGATGTACATAATTACATGGAGTACTGTTTAAAGCGGGATGAATTGTTTATTGTAACTTAAAGTAGCACATAACAGGACAGAGAACGTCTGCTAACCGACGCATAACATGTCATTGAACCTTAATTCGTCACACATGTTAGGAATTATTGCGAATTATTCCTTAAATGTGTGTGCAGAATACGAGCGAATATGTCAGAACTCGCAAATTTGACATATTTATTTGACTTCTTTGAATGGTTTTGATACGAACGTATTTGTCAAAGCAAGATTACAGCATCATCATTTCAAGGATTTTTTACTGCGTTATTATTTGTATAAGGCAATGCGGGAGTCTTTTCTGCAATGTACTTTTGACCTGTGTACAGGTTTCCGAGCGTATTTGCGTACATCCATGCGTGCATGCTTACGTTTATGAACAAAGCGAGGCTTTAAACGGTTGTAACTAAAATCGGTATTTTTTTTACCAAGGTTAATCACCTCGCCATGAAGTCTTTAAAAGCGTTAAATCATTTTACTTCGTAAACAATGGAAATTTAGGTGCCATTGCTCGTTCTGAGCAATGGCACCTAAATTCGCATTGTTTACAAAGGGGTTAAAATTGCCCCTAAACCAGGGTTTTCAAAATAGGTTTTAAGTTACAACCCTTTCACACCAAGCCCTCGAAATGTTCGCGTAACATGACATGCGCGTATAAAATGATATAAATATTAGGTATGAATGAACAGCAATGGCGTACATTTGATAAGTATGCTGGTATACAAGAGTGTATGTCGACATCTTAATGTTCTATTTTTATTTGATTACAATGTGTTACGCTGGATTGGAAGGACGGAACGTCGAGTAACAGCCACTCTCCTATTAAGGCAGGAACGCAGGACTGCCTTATAGCCGTTTCGGGCCCAGTGCACATTTCCCCCAGCCATACGCAGAGTGCTGCCTAGAAACAAGGCGAGCACTTCGCCGTCAGCGCGGGTAGACGGCGGGAGTAACAGCCACTCTCTTAGTGTTCAATTATTCCGAACGCCAATATCAAAGTGACAGAACGACACACTTTAACTGTCGGTGGCTTTGTCTGTATGGTGTTTCGTGCCGCTTTCAGTAATATTTCAGTTGTATTCCCAGTATGATTAAAAGAACGAAGGGAGAAAAAAAGATATTAGTTATGCATCAACTACTTGACTCTAATTGTATATGTAACTACACCATACAACATAGTATACGTCATAATTGATAAATTGATCGGGATGTAACGCCGTTTCAACAATTTTCAACTCATATTAAGGCAGCTAGCTAAGTACTCATGTGTTTTCTGGCCATCACTTACAACAGACTTTCAAAGCAACGGGCTGCTTTACCACATAGGCTGTTTGACCATTGATCGATAACTAATAACGCTTGCCACAGCGACCTTTGTCAAACGTCGAGCTGTGGTTCGAACTCACAAGCCCTGGATATCAACCGACTACGCTACCGAGGCTTGGTTATAACTTACGTCACAGTTATGTATATTGATATAATAATATTTCCAGGTTGTATTCTGTATTTAACTTTGTCACTGCCGAATTTTAATATGTCGACTATTCAATGTTAAAAATTGAACCAATACATTGTTCGTTCAACATGAAATATGGTGAAATTGAATGTCCCAGTGGCAAACAATGCATATTTCAGGAAAGACAGCTCGTAACGAGTTGTCTGATCTGAATCTTCATTGTTTACAACAAACCTAAAATAACCTTTGGCAACGAAAGCATTAAACTCGTTTGTTCAAAAAGGTGCACGTTGGCTTTTATGAACAGAGTCGGGTACGATCAGCCTACAATGTATGTATCGGCTCCTTCTTATCAGAAGATACACCAGCTGACGGAAGCTTCTGATAGACCTTGTGTGGGAACACTGAACAATGAAGATTTTGATCAGACTGTGTTGATCCACAGGCAGATTTGGATCTATACTGGTCACCAAATAAAATGTATACCTATTCGCATGTACAGAACACCGCCTCGGTGGAGTAGTGGTAGAGCGTCCGCCTTGGAATCGGGAAGTCGCAGGTTCGATCCCCGACCGGGTCATACCAAATGCTTTTCAAATGGTGATAATGGCTGCACTCCTTGACGCTCAAGGTTGCGGGGTTAGCATTAAGACTGACTGACTGACTGACTGACTGCCTGACTGACTGACTGCCTGACTGACTGACTGACTGACTGACTGACTGACTGACTGACTGACTGACTGACTGACTGACTGACTGACTGACTGACTGACTGACTGCCTGGCTGGTGTCCAACGATGAGTTCACAGTACAGGGTCAATAACCTTTTTATTGCATACTTTCATATTGTAAACTATTTACTTTACATTGTGGAGTTTTTTTTATTATCTAGAATTGATAAATCTGCTTCCGAATTAGAAACAAACTGTTTGTTTACATAAGTAGTAATTTTTGTACAAATGCCGTTTGAATTATAACGGTGAAGTATTTTTTTTTAAATGACGTCATGCACGTGCATTACCAACATTTTAGACCCTTGTTTTAGACTGTTTTCATGTCAAAAACGTACTGTTAGCATGAGACAGTAAGAAATTGTCCATGATCAATATATGAAAGTTTAACATTACAAAGTCCCGTGAGGTTTCACAATGATATTTAGGTCAGCTATGTTTGTTTACATAACAAAAGTAGTCCCTAGCATGTTAATTATGCAGAATTTTTGCACGTCCTTATCTACGGTCATGATCACTCCTTGACAGCGGTCATGATCGAAAAATCATGACCACTTTCTTCAATGCAAAGTGAACGGGACAATATGAAAGTATGCAATAATACTGGTAACTTACCCAGGTAACGCCGTGAAATAACTAAACAATTGTTGAAGACTGCGTAAAGAAACAAACAATCATTAATTTATTGGCACACACTGGTTGGGTTATAATATAACCTTTGCAAATTTTCTTTGACGAACAAGCACGGAAATCTATGGATTGCAAATTATGTAGCACACTCAACTTCATTTCACCAAAACATTTTGTTCAACCCGCGAACGCCCAGTCACGTTAGCTCAGGGCTGTCAATCCAGGGTCGTGATTGTGAACCCCGCCTCGGCCATTTATCATGACCGATGATTGACAACATGCATTGTCACTAGTTTCATCAGTCCTTCATCAACGGGCTAAATAACAGGTAATGTTGGAAGTCAAGCAGTTGTCAGAGAGGAATGATTGTGTGGAATACAGCACCAGCTAACTGGATATAACTGAATAACCGTTGAAATCGGCGAACAAACATACAGTACAGTCACTAAAGTAGGGTGAGTTTGTCACAGGCGTCCAAGTTAATTTGAATATATATTAAAATTTGAAAGACTAAAACAAATTCTCTATATGGACCATATTCTAATATATCTATAGGTGCTACCTATTTACGAAAAAAACCGCAAGATAATTATAAACAAAAATTAAAGAGCATACTTTGGCCATAAAAAAGGATTTACAAGTAATTGACTAAACAATAATAATGTTAATGTCATGTGTCTTGCATTATCAAACATATTTGCAATTCGTATTGCTGTCGTCTATTATTACGAACAGAAAATAATAAAGTAAAGACTTTCAGAAAATCAAGGAATACATTTATAATGAACGAGGTTAAAACATGAGGGCCAAGATGATCCTTAATCGATCACCTGCATTATGGTAAAGAAGCCCTTTTCTGATGCCACCTGGCGACAGCCTTTTTCAAGCAGTCAATATGACTGGAACAAATTATGTAAGGGGTCACATTTCTGCTAAACCCTTTCTCTATTAGAGACGGTTTCTGAGGCCTATGCAACGATTCAGGAAAAGATTGTCGCTGTGTTTTACGTCTGCTTTTTATACATATCCAAAATGGCGGCGCCCATGGATTTTTCCAGTTTCATTTCAGAAAGCTTCATGGATTATTAAAAAAAAAAAAAAATCTCACGCCCGTTACCTATAAGCGAAAAAAACCATTTATGTTTTTTTTTCGTAATATGTTAATAGGCAAAGCCTAGGTCGTGTGAAAGCAAGAACAATTAATTAAGTTCTGTCAGTCACCCAACAAGAAACAAATTAATAGGCAAATTGTAGAAAGTTACCAAACAGAATTTGAAAAACATTTTTAAAAAACCCAAACTTATCATGCATTTAAGTTTAATTTGTACATATCTGTTTTATTTTTTATTTTTTTATTTGTAAACTAGTAATAAATATAATTAGAAACTGACTCTTACCATGGTTGATTGAATGACTTGAGCTTAACATTACTTTCAATGGTACTTCAGTTCGCCTAACATTTTCCCCTAGAATATTAAAGTTCTCCACACAACAATCTTCCAAGGCACATGGCTAACTTTGCATGATCTGGCTGAATGTATAATCTTGAGACAAGTTAAGATTGAGAACACTATGCATACAGACTGGGAAAACTAATTTTTGACAAATATTTTCAAAAGTCCCATTTAAGTGTATGTTGGAAAGGGTAAAGTTTAGCCCCTTGTCTGATGTAAATTACTTGATTTCTGTTACTAATCTGAATACATTGTCGGAATGGTGTAATTGATCCAAAATGAACATATCCAAAATGATCATATATATGTTCCTATTCAACAACATTTCCCTTTGAACCCCTATCTCCTTTTCTGGTTTTTAATTTGTAAAACATGAAACAGCATCAGGTTATTTGTTAATAAGTACCAGACTTAGTGTCAACAACTGATTATGTATACATGTACATGTACATGAAATATGTTGTTTGAAAAAAAAATGGATAGTTAAAGATCTGATCAGACCGTGAACATGTACAGATTCACAGAGTTATCCCTTGTGGGTTTTACCGGTTACGAAATGAATAGGTTACGATAATGTGTCCGTCCAGTAAGACCGGAAGCAAAATGGCCGAAAAAAAGTGCCATGTGGTTGAGATTTGATATGTGCAAAACAGTAAGATTGTACTGAATTCTCGTTTTTTTTTATCTCGTATGATGTGTTCGTACGTGTAACCTATAGGCGTGCTTCGCTCGAGCCTTCGGCTAGAGCTTTCACACGTATAATGATAATGACCGTAATGTTTTCGTTTGAAAACATTCGGGATATCCCACACAGGACCGTGTTACTATAAATAGCATATATATATATGGTTGTTTACTATATTACTTATTTTATACCGGACGCCTGTGAGTATTTCTAAAAACACAATGTATAATTCGAATAGTCGAACATTTGATAAGATAAATCTACACTGGCCAGACTGTAACCCAGAACCGGATACTTTATTCCAACACCATTAATGAGAACAACGAAATAAGTGTTGCCATGTAAAAAATGCAAGTTGGACACCTTTCTCTCAAAGTTTAAGAAATCCAGAAGTTAAGGCACCACAGACGATGGAGAACACATGTTTGGGTGTTTTATTGATTCGCGGGCAAGGCAGTTAAGATGAGTCTTTAGGGAGAGAACGATGGACATCTGTATACGCGAGAATATGGGTTAACATTCGGATTAACAGTAGTATTGACTAAACAGCTTTTGTATATACACATTCCCATATACAGACGCTTTCTGACGCCTCCACAGTTGACGACTTTTGATAAACATTGTGGCTAATAGGAAAAAATGCTCATAATGAGAAATTTCTCATTTTGAAACACTGTATTCAACTCGCTTCAAGAATGAGACTTGCCTAAATGATTTCAAATACGACTGCTACTGATTTGTTCTAAGTGGGAAAGGGTTAGTTAACCTAGTCAAATGCGTAATTTAAATTCGTCGTGTTTGAACTGCTCCACCTGCATGTATTTGCGCCGGAATATGTGCAGGTAAATTATAAATATAACTAGAATTGTTTTTGCAAAAAACAGATGTCTCCCCTCAAATATCTGTCAAAATCTCTCAAAACATTCCAACCTATAAACATGTGACCCAAGTTTCATGAAAATCCTTCAAGCCGTCTCGGAGATATGGAGCGGACACGAAATAAAGCCTCAAACCTTTGACCTTCAAGTGTGACCTTGACCTTGACCCTATATTGTCGAGACGCGGGTTCTGCACGTCGCCTTGATGAGGTGAACATGTGACCCAAGTTTCATGAAAATCCTTCAAGCCGTCTGGGAGATATGGAGCGGACACGAAATAAAGCCTCAAACCTTTGACCTTCAAGCGTGACCTTGACCTTGATCCTATATTGTCGAGACGCGGGTTCTGCACGTCGCCTTGATGAGGTGAACATGTGAGCCAAGTTTCATGAAAATCCTTCAAGCCGTCTTGGAGATATGGAGCGGACACGATTTCGGACAGACGGACAGACAGACAGAAGGACAGACAGAAGGACAGACAGACGCCAAGGACAAAAACAATATATCTCCCCTGTATACAGGGGGAGACATAATTATTTACATACACCACATCACATTAATGTCGTTTACAACTACAATAAAAACATAAGTATAGATTAGTTGATTTCAACAAATTATGAACCATTTCGGGTATAGGAATATATCGAACAGAGTTGAATAACATCTGAAGGTGAACACATCAATCGAAAAATCCTACATACATGCTATTGCATACAATCAAACTGTTGATGGATTGGCTGTGTTAAAACCTGCATTTGTTTCGGTAAAACGAAACATCCATCATTTCTTTGGGGCATTCGGTAAAGAAATACAGACACCATCCGTAAATCTTATCAATGTGTCGAGAGCTATGTTAACAATGTACAAGAACACTCATTACTTAGCGTATTTTGCCTCAATTAAACCCAGTGAGAATGATGTTTTAATCTCTACCAGTTGGCATAAAAACGCACCCACTATTTACACTGCGGAGGAAACATATGTATACAGTATACTACATGCATCTTAATCGTACATGCTGTTAGAATACATCATTGCACATTGATGACTTCATTCGAGAATAGAGTAACTACGTAATGCGTCAATACATTGATTTAATCGGGTTTAACTTCGTTTCAACCATTGTTCATTGATATTACGGTGGCCAGTTCACCTACCCGTTTTCTTCATAACCATAACATATATACACGTGAATATATGCATAATCAGTATAATTGGATGATTGAGAAAGTCAGTCGATAAAATAGTGTAAGATAAATGCTATGTGAGTTGTATTGTTCTCGTTGTGTGCGATTATAACTGCAAGTGTGCTTAGAAGTAAATGCGTTTCGTTCCAATGCCAGACCGCATTAGATGCATATACATCGAGACGTAGTGATCACGAAGTTATGAGTTCGAATACTAGCTCGGTCAATAACGCGTGGTAAAACGGCAGAATTATCTTCCAACGGCGTCAGTCGCCATCAACGTATGGTTAATACACGTAACTCAGATTGGCAGAAGCCAGCTGTATTAGGAAAGTGTTCCTTGTAGTTTATGTGTTTGCTTGTAGTTTATGTGTTTGCTTGTAGTTTATGTGTTTGCTTGTAGTTTATGTGTTTGCTTGTTTTGTATGGTGTTTTAGGCCACTTTCATCATGTTTCTGTTACATCATTGTGCTACATGGGAAAGTTATCAGTGCGACTTGTCTATTTAACCTGACACCAAAGGAGTCAGTGGTAATGCTATGTCCACAAATCTGAGCGCCAAGGATGGAAAGGGATTACTGCCTATTCTAAAGCAATTGTCTGTGATGTACTGTAGATGGAAATCCTGCAAATTGTCATTTGTATACGTTTACATTGGCTGAAGAGGTATACTAGGATAAATGATAAAAAAAAAACAGCCTACTCCTTTAATGAAGTTGATTCTTGTCATTCCAAGAACAAACATCTAAACAACTTTATATACTACATGTGTATTTCGTCATTGAAATAAATGACGATTTTCAGTATATGCTGTTTTATATTTAGATATTTACATACAGATAGCAGATATACCATGTTGTTGATCATAAACAATGTGTTGGCTGTTGGTGGGAACACGCTTTTGACATTAATTGTGATTGTTATCAGGTTGTTACGACTACGAACAGTAAAGCGGACACGAATTCCATTCTGAGTGAGTCAAAGTGTAATTTATTCGGAACTAAAAGTTAGCAGAATGGAAAATAAGAGTTTAGTACATAGGGTTTTAACAAAGAAAACGTACTTTTTTGCCTGGATGCCATGATTTATAAAATGTTGTTCCTTTATTAATTTCCTAAGTCGCGGGTTTTCAAGAGTATAACGCCTTGACAATCAATATAGGAGCATCGAGTTCGAATACCGAAACGGCGACTTATTATGCCGATTATTGACAAAATATACTGAGATAAGCACCAAACTGGGCACCAAACTGGGCTAAAATACACGTGGATAGGAAACCAGTTGCCCCCGGGAAGAATGTTATACCAGTACTTGATTCACTACAATAAATGAATGCTGTAGCAAGCTAAGAGACACATGTCTGAACTGACCACCGTATTGTAACCAAGAAACTGATGAAAACTATTATAAACAGCGATATATTCCAACTACATGTAACCAATAATTCAATAAGCACTAATTTTTGAATACATCTGAAACGCCGCAACCTTAGTTAACATAAGCATTGGTACTTACATGTAGCATATAATGGACAATGACAATTGTGAATATAAACCAAATAATGAGCCCTCTGTGCGTTTTAGATGAGAATAGTAGCATCGTTTTAAATTCTATATGAATATTAAGAAGAATTTGGGCAAAGACAGGGTGGAGTCCTGTTTACTAATCAGTAATTCACAAGTAACAATTAGCGCTTACATAACCCCCGTCAGTCAAACGAATAAACAGGAGACACTGCTCATTACTGAATGCTAAACATACGCATATGCATGTCTTATTGAGATCGAGGCTAAGGTAGATGATTAATAATATTTAAGAATAGAGTATAGTAGATATCAATTAACTACCTGTGCACGTGATGGCGGTTTATTTTCGTTTAAACCTGTTTATTTTACATTGATTGTTCTTACATCGTATTTTTATTACTCTCGTTATTTTATTCATGGATAGACCGCCTCGGTTGTGTTTTGTTAGAGAGTCCGCCTCGAGTGTGAGAGGTCGCGCGTTTAATCGGGTCATACCAAAGAATTTTAAAATGGCAGAAATGGCTTTGCCTTCTTCGCGCTCAGGGTTGTGGGGATAGCATTACGTCTGACTCACTGGTGTCAGGATAAATGGACCAATTGTACAGGTAAATTACCCATGAAACGCCGTAATATAACTGAAATAATATTAAAAGCGGTCTAATACAGAACAGACAAATAAATACTTCTTGGGTCTTTATCTCACTTAAACATTTACTGGACAGCAAAATAAAAACATTGTCACATCAAGCGATGAAATCATTCTGAATTTCAATTTTAGCGTTGGTATAAGATGCTTTCAACATTTTTGATACAACTGTAAGCCTATTCTATGCGTTGGGGTGGTATATGTATTCTGATAAGGGTAAAATAGATAAACTGTTGTAAGCAGTATTGTAATCTAGCAAGAAATACATCGTGATATAACTGAACTAATGTTGAAAGTGGTCTTAAACAGAGGAGACAAATAAATACTTCCTGGATACCGGACCGGTACTTTCGGCGAGCGTGTAAGGAGAGATCCAAATTCAACACAAACTAGCTCCTCTTGTGTTATAATGTGTTGCATCACTCTTTGTTGTAAATACGTATCATTTAGGTTGTATTATGGTGGCCTAATTTACGAAATAAATATCTTGTATCTTGTATCCTGTATTAATACACCATGAAATAATGAAATAAGGTAGTTGAGATTTTTAGTATATGTATACATCAATGGATAATATTTTCTTTCGACGCCTCAGGAAAGATAAGATTCACACATGGGCGTCCATCGTCGGCAACCAAAGGTTGTTGACTCCGCTACGCTCTAATGCAGGGACAATAACATTGCGTGACCTACGATGATGAGCATTATTTGGTGGGAAACAATACACTACATTTGATGATTAGATATACAAGTGCATACCGACGTTTCTGTGTTTCTTCATGCAGGGAAATTCTTGTTAGATAAATTACCTACCATTAACTTCCCAAATCCCAAAATACACAAAAACTCCTGACTTAAAATGACACCAATATACGTCTGTTTTGGATAGGCGTATACTTTTAGTAGAATCGTGTCGGATAAAACCATTTCTGGGAAGACTTCGTAAATTGACACGTAACATGTACCAGAACAAACTAAACCAACGCATCACACAAGTTCCGTAAGGGCAAATTGCCTGTTTTAATTATGTATTAAAAGGCCGAGAAACAGTAAAGTGAATTACCAATTGACAGGTAATTAGATGGTTTGTTCCCGGAACGCCTACTCGATTTAATCTCTACCTGGTCAAAATTAGGGATTAGGGGGCCCTTTAAAAGGGCAGTTATAAGTGATCGATTTATGTGGACTTAATTGATTATCATTATGACAAGATAATTGAACATGGTCAGATTGTTACTTTTATAAAAGTAATAATATAATTTTGTATGTATTACGCTTCAAGTCTGAATTTAAACATTTCCAAAATTATACAGTTGAAAAAATGGTTTTTGGATGAAAAGGAAGAATTGCCGCCCGTCTTACTAATAACTTTACATCTTCATTGTCTTTATATGGAATCTGAAGACCTGTCGCCTGTGCTCTCCCCCAAATACATTGGGTATAACGGAAGAAACATCTTTCGGAGATGATTCCTGGAAACGTCTCGTTGACGGCATTGTGGGCGGCTGTCTCAAAGTCAAGTAACTGGTTGGGGAAAATCTGAAACCAATGTCTCTCATCTTTTCTTGAATTAGACTGAAGAATCGTTGGTAAACTGCTTGGCTCTTTCCTGGTAATAAGGCGTAGATCACTGGGGTAATTTTGTCTCCAATCTGAATGTGTAACCTATATATCTAGTGGAAGAGGCTGGGGCATGTGTAAAATGTAAAAAGGTGTCGACGAACAATAGAAACCTATCTCCAGTAGCTGTTTCTGTCCATCTTCCTTCTAGTAGTATGGCTGTCTTTGTCTTTGGAAGTGGAGGTGTCTGTTTTCTACGAGCTCTGTACAGGGTAGATTTGGCGGAATTAAATGTCGGCAGTTTTTCAATGACCTCTTTACTGGTGTCATCCCACTCATTATCTCGAAGCTTGTTCAGCTCTTCTGAGAATAAGGCTGGAAGGGGTCGCACTTCTTCTACGCAGCGCTTAGAGACCTTATTCATTATCTGCCTGGCGACAACAATGGCAAGGTCTGCTGGGTGGTTATGGTTGTGTCTTCCAAAGCCTGTTGGTATGTTATTGAAGGTTGACAAAGAAGCAGAGCAACCGGGTTTGATACATCTCCAGAATACTTTGTCTTCTCCTCTACGATTTACTCTGTAGATGAATCCATCTAGTGCCAAGTTACGGCCTCCCTTTCTATTGGTGATGAGTTTAACATTACGCTGTGCATTGGCCATGGTTGAACATGAGAAATGATTTCCACATCTTGATCATTGCCCTTAAAACCAGAAGAGTCTGACAGTTTGAATTTGACCAATAGCTATTAAATGTTTAGAACAGTTTGCTTTAACTTAAAGAAAGACAAATATTATGACAGTTCGAATTTAATTAATTAATAGCTATCAAACTGATAATTTTATTTACAAAATTTAATCTCTAAGATTGTAATACAGATATTTAATACTTTTTTCAATCAATATCAAAAGTTTGTAATAAAGAGTTCCAAAGTCATCTACAAAATAAATGTAAAGTTTACCCTTTACAAGGCCCCTTAATTCCCTAATACACTTTAAGTCGAGTAGGCGTTCCGGGAACACACCAATTAGATATATATGGCAAATAAGGCGCGGAAAACCATTTCAAATATCTTCTTTGATTGATTGGGTTTTAATGTCGTTTTCAACAATTTTAAGTAAAATCACGGAGGCCAAAACACTTCTGCATGTGTTTTCTGACTTTTACACACCAGTACCCAACACCTTAGTGTTTCGAAAAAAAACTGGCTGGTATTCCAAATAGACTATGTGGTTGAAGAAGAATATCACATTAGTTTTTGTCGGACAATATGTTCGAACCCACAACCCCTGTATTGACAGCCCCATGCGCCACCGATTTAGCTTCCGGGGATATAGTACAGGTTAACAGATACTTGATACATTTACGTAAACGGAAAGAATCGTCTGCAGCTTTATTATCAATCAGCCAAAACATAGAATTTACTCACATGTGGCACTTACTGCTTAAGTGTGCGCCGACTATAACCGTTAAACGACAGTGGATTCCAAATATCTCTTTAGTTTGTGTCGGGCACTTGTGGGTGTGAAGAGTTTTGCTTTAAAAAAAAAGAACATTTTCGTTTGATTTATTTGTTAATTAGATATTCTAACAAACAATACAATCTTTTATCTGAACATGAGTTAATTTCCCGCCTCATTTCAAGGCAGTTACACCCAGTGTTTTACTCACACACAACGACACTGGTATGTGCTCGCAGCCAATATCTGCAAACCACCAAGAAGGCCAAACGGAATGTTACAGCAGTATGTCATTGCATCACACAGCCTGGTTTAGGTTTGGTAAGTGGGGTGAAACATTGCCCTATTTAATCAAATAGCTGATCAGGTCATATCAAAGACTTTGTATGCAAATGTGATGTTTTTTTCCTCCTTGGCATTCAGCATTGTGGTGTTAGAATTACGTCTGACACGCTGGTAGTACTGGTAAATAAACCAGGAAACGCCGTGATGTAATTAACAATGTGTTGAAAGCGACATCAAATATCATAAAAACAAAATATCATACAAACTACTTACAAAAGAGGAAATGTTATACAATTAATACAGCTCACATGATTGCCGCCTCCCCACTGCCCTATGTAAAACAGGTGGTGCGAGATACGAATGAGAAGGTTCGCACGTTATCAATGTTGAATAAATAAAGGAGAAGATATGTTATACGGCGCTAGACTGCACGCATGCATCAGAACAAAAACGTAAATGAAAATAAACTGAAGTTGTCTAAAAATAATTTAAACAATTTCAACGAGGTGGAACCTGTTTTAGATCATTTCGATATTTCTGAATTAAAATTGTTAATTGAGTTAACACTTTTGTAATTTGTAACTGTGCATCTGGTATAAATCAAATAATTTAAACAGGAAGTGTGTTTTTCTTGTATTCCGTGTAAAATTGAAACTAATTAAATTTCCACTATTAACTTTCTTACTGCGATTTCCAATTTAAAACCGAAGGCTTTAACATGCAAAGTGGTGCCTTAACCTTTCCCCACATACTAGGGAAAAAAAGGACTTCTGTTCTCAAAAGTATAACAATTAAATATAGCTGTAAACATTGTTACAAAAGGGAAATCTGCACGTTATGATATACTTCTCCTTTTGTTAAGCTGTTTTATTAGTTTTCTACTGCAGTGTCCTCAAAATGTGTATGCACGAGAGAACTGGTTAAGAAAAGAAAACCTATATCACATTTGTCTCATCAAATTGTTTATGTTTGAAATATAGAAAGCGAATATATAACATTTGTAAGCTTACCTTTTAGTACGGGCTTTAAAACAGTATTCGAATCAGTATTGTTTACCCTGGAATTCAAAGTGAGAATGAAGTTTTAATGAGTGACTTCTAGTCAAACACAATTTTAAAACATCTTAAGTGAGGAACAATATCAACGTTGGAGAATATGTGAATCGATGCCATAATATTATTTATCACATAAATACCCTTATTTTCAAGTTGAGAACAAATCACGGAACAACGTTGTCATACACGTGTGATAACAAAAACACGTCATACACGCGACTACTGATGACGTCATTTTGACCTTTATCTTTATTATGTTTATTGTTAAGTTGTTAAATTTTACACATTGAAAAATGCAATAATACGTTATTTTGAATAAATAACGAGTCTTAATTGTTTAAAACATTGTTGTTGTTTTTCTTCATATTGAAAAATGATGAGGACTACTTTTTTATGCGGTGAATCACAAGTTCTTATGAAGAATATGTTATTCGGTCTTTGTTTTGATGTTGTCAATATTTTTCATTAAAACACACTGTTTAGGTGATAAAAAGAATCCATCACTCGTTTTTCTTTGGAGAAGATTTCTTAAATTCGTTTCGAAAAAGAGAGTTATTAACCTCGCCAAGAGGCTCGGTTAATAACCGTCTTTTTCTAGACTCATTTAAGAAATCTTGATCTCCAAAGAAAACTCATGGTGGATCCTATATATATCGTTAGTTAAGTTTTAACTTTTAAATTCCATATAAATTGCGAAGCCAATGTTCAGCTAATATCAATCTCGCTCGATGTCTGCTTCCTATAGAATTAACAAGTTCATGCGCCATTCGTGTGGAATAACCTGAAAAGCATTCAAATCACAGAGATTGACGATCTTTCCCTGTCCCACATTATCATCAACATCATCGTCTTTATATTCATAAGCAACGGTTGCTTTCAAATACATACTCATAAGCAACGGTTGCTTTCAAATACATACTCATAATCAATTGATGCGTTCAAATACATACTCATAAGAAATGGTTGCTTTCGAATAAATACTCATAAGCAATGGATGCATCCACATATATCCTCATAAGCAATGGTTACTTAAAGATACATACTCTTAATCAAGTGTTGCTTTCAAATACATACTCAAAAGCCAATGATGTTTACAAATACATACTCATAAGCAATGGTTGCTTTCATAAACATACTCATAATCAATTGTTGCTTTCAAATACATACTCATATTCAATTGTTGCTTTCATAAACATACTCATAAGCAATTGTTTGCTTTCAAATACATACTCATATTCAATTGTTGCTTCCAAATACATACTCATAATCAATTGTTGCTTTCAAATACATACTCATAATCAATTGATGCTATCAAATACATACTCATATTCAATTGTTGCTTCCAAATACATACTCATATTCAATTGTTGCTTTCAAATACATACTCATAATCAAGTGTTGCTTTCAAATACATACTCGTTACCTATATTGTGTCACAGTACATGACTAATGCTGAGATTAAGCACTCAAGCAGAATCACGTTACAAAATGCTGATTAAAGTGCAGAAAACAGAGTTAAGATCGAGTTTCGCATGATCCCACACACATACAGGTGGACCGTTAAGAACAGTTGAGTACTGTAAAATAGCTAAAATCATAATTTCGGATCACTTTGGAAGAATATAATTAATTTTTAGTGATTACGATTATAATTTTAAACGTTTACAGTAATCTTGGGCAATGTGTTTTCGAGATGATAAAAACATAATATTGTGAATATTGTCTCCCGAATCTAAGATTTACTTGATGACAAAAGTAAAACTGTTAAGAATAATAGGCAAACATTTGATGACGACGACGCAGAGGCGCTCGCACTTGACTAAGCTTCTGAAAATATCCGCAGTTAAAATGGCATTTAACTCTTTTTTACTTCAAGTACATTCTTATGCCTCGTAAAATAAATAATGATATACGTATTAGGTAAACAAAGAAGGGAAATTATGATCATGCGTATGTCCCACTTCTTCGAAAAGGATATGCCCAAGAGAGACCGTGCTAATACACAGACACGTCTAGATGTCTGTGGTCTGAGATGATGTTTATTTTGGTTGACAAGGTCGATATCCTAGACGACTGTGTATATCGTAATTCACAGTAATGTAATTTGCCGTCCGGGTATATTGGTCAGTTCGTTTTCTATTCAATATACTCACCAGAACAATTTGATTTCATATTAATTATATAATTATTATTGATGTTATTGTAATCTACTGCCCACAAATTATCCAAATATCTGTACCATTGTCTCGTGTTTTCATCATACATGTGTGCTCTTATATTGTTTGCGTGGTGCTCCAGCAAAAAAGCTTTCTTTGAGAATATGTTAAAATGTATTTATTTTAACAGCCATGCTATAAAATCTAAATACACACGCTATACGTTCTTGTTGATTACATCTGACTGACTTGCAAACATTATAGAGCCAGACAATCTGCGTGGATGATATGTTCACCGGTATTTTGTATATGTGTAACCATTGCTCAATGTATTGTGTGGTTTTTTTTTTCATGTAGATTCTGGCATTTCGTCGTAAAAAATCGAACTCTAAGATATAATCGATTTCTGTTGTAATATATAACCATACGTGATGAGAGTTCATTGTAACTTGTGTCAGATGAATACAACATAATTGATAATTTTCAAATAGGATACAAGTAATTGGCAGTTAAGTTGGGCAAACACAACGACACAGAGAGAAAACTCCTTAACAATTTCAATTTCGACACGTGAATCAGAATCAGAATAAACACGTTTTATATTGACAGTCAGGAATCAGCCGAGTGAATAGCGTCGGGGACTTGATACCAGGCGACCCGGGTTCGATCTGCAGCCGCGGCGGTCATGGTGGAGTGTCATTGTTCAAGGCAAATTTCCTATCCTAGCTTTGGTTTGTTTATACGAAAAAAAAACATAAATGGGTTTTTTCGCTTATAGGTAACAGGTGTGAGATTTATTTTTTTCAATAACCCTTCATGGGCTTTCTGAAATGAAACTGGAAAAACCCATGGGGGCCGCCATTTTGGATATGTATAAAAAGCAGACGTAAAACACAGATTGAAAATTATTGTCGGCTTTTTAATCATCTTTTGTTTTAAATCAGTTTATTTGGGTATGTATAAAATGAGCGCAAAAACACGGATTGAAAATTATTGTCGTCTTTTTAATCATTTTTTTTAAAATCAATATTTAAGATCATTAAAGTGCTGTGTTATGTGGGAATTAACATTTGTACGAAAATGTTCTGAAAGTCTTTATTTTATTATTTTCTGTTCGAATAATAGACAACAGCAATACGAATTCCAAATATGTTTGATAATGCAGGAAACATAACATTAACATTATTATTGTCTAGTCAATTACTTATAAATCCTTTTTTATGGCCAAAGTATGCTCTTTAATTTTTGTTTATAATTATCTTGCGTTTTTTTCGTAAATAGGTAGCACCTATAGATATATTATATATGAATAAGTGACCTGTCGTAGCGATATAACTGAACTCATGGCGTAAGCCCCAATAATTAAACATAAATAGTGTCAGTCATTAACCCACTATATAATTTCAATTTTAATAAGAAATCTTATTAAAATACTCAAAGAAGTTATTGTCTCTGCTTCTTCCTTTTATGGTCTGTACTAATTAAATTCTTATTATTATATCATGTTGTGTTGTGTCTAGTGTATTATTTTAGGCGTGTATTTATTGGAAGGTTCCTGTAGAAATGCTTTGAAATTTATAGCACACGGAGATGTTTAGACCCGTCAGGGTGACCACATGTCGGGATTTCTCTTTGTCCTTACTAAGTATATTAATTAAAGGTAAATGACTTTAAAAATATTCCTTTTACAAATTTTTAAAAAAAGAAAAAGGCCTATATAACAATTCAATGTATGGACATATTTAGTTTAGCGAAATGGATACTGTACCTAATCTAAACAGTAAAATAGAGAACCAATCGACCGAATTTGGTGACCTGCCTCATACGCTTTATAACTTCAATAGTACATCAAACCGGGAACCAAAATAAGGCGTGATAGATGTAGTCTGGTTCCTGACATCTTATGATATTACGCAATCTCCTTTGCAGAGTTACGGTTCCTTACACTCACTCTTATGTGAATGTAATGATAACCGATTGTGTAAGAGAGTGGATATTACGTAGTAATAAGAGGTAGGTACTCCAGAATATGCTCTGTTCGTTTCTTTATCTGCTTCATTCGCTTTTCTATGTAATGTAATTGCTTTGAACCGGGAACGAAAAAAGGACGTATGCTCTTTCGACAATTTAATGAAACAATATATAAGAAAGTGGTGTTTTTGCAGTATACTCGTGTTGTAAATTTCTAATCAGTACCTTTACCTTTCATATTTTATACCCTATCAATGTTTTGGGTCTTTATATCTCCAAAGGATACTCTCTCCAATATAAATTTAAGTTAACACTGAATCAGGTTATTACCTGATATGTATTGCCCTAATTTTCTTTACTTACGGTTCTAATCCTTTCCCACATATATACCCTGACTGTCCTCTGCAACAGACGACTTTTGAAATAATTGAGGCAAAAGGTGAAATTGCTCATAATAAACTTAATTTTCTACATTTACGGTTTTAACTATTTCCCACATACGAGAATATAACCTTTAAGCCTGTGTAGCAGACGACTTTTTGAAATTATTGTGGAAAAAGGTGAAATTTGCTCCATTTGCCACAATAACTCCCAAAACAGATGGTATGTGTGTCTGCATTATTTGACAACAAGTTATCATAACAGGGCGTGTGTTCAATACAAATAGTTGATTGTTTTGGGGTATAAATTGAAATTGATCATAACCTCTTGTCCATTTATCTTAATTATTAGTCTTAAATGTCACTTTTTATGATCAGACCAACTTTAAATCATCTCATTCACTTAATTCTTTCAGCGCCGAATTGTTTAAAGTAGACTCTTCCATGTTCAAAATCGGGTGTGTCCATTTTTCAATTTATAAAAGTTATGGACTATTTTGGTAACTAAAAGGCAAACAATGCTGATTGCAGGTGAGACAGCTCGTTACGAGCTGACTCACCTGAATCTGCATTGTTTGCAAAAACCTCAATATTGCCTGTGGCGCTGAAAGAGTTAAACCACAGACAGTTTAAATATCTTACAATAATACTTAAATCTTCAAATACCGATACCTGCATTACTGACTACAGATGAATTGTTTCTATTGTTGGTGGATTTAAATGTTCTTTTTTCTTATTTCTTCATGTGCAACGGACTACTAATTGCGGCTCCTCTTTGATGCTTTGCGTCAAACATTCGTCTTTTATTGCTATATGTGATGATCTGACGATTTTATTTAAAACAAGTTGCCATCTTTCGCTGATTTGTACTGTACGTATGACGCTATACTGCATTATAATGCATGTTCACGTGTGGCAATGTCGTTTCAGATCCACAAGGGGATAGGGTTTTAAAACGTTTATATGACACAATTCGCATGAATTTCTCACAAAATCAGTCTCAACAAAACGTGATGATTGTATAAGTAAGTAAGAAAGTAAGTAAGTAAGAAAGTAAGTAAGTAAGAAAGTAAGTAAGTAAATCATTTATTTCATTGACATGTGTACAAATAAATTCAATACATATATACAAAAACATATAAATAAATACACCCGACCCGACGGACCAATTAGTCACTAATGTATATGTGAGTAAAGAAGACTTCCAGCTTAGGAAATAATAAACTGATTTGGGTATATACAATATCATTAATATGTTAAACTTGTAGCAATGGATTTCCCTTCTTTGTGCTCAATGTTGTGGGGTTAGCATTACTTCTGACTGGCTGGTGGGAGGATAAATGGACCAGTAGTACTGGTAACTTACTCGGAAAACGCCTTGATATAACTGAGAAATAAAACTTGTTTAAAGTGGCGTTAAACTACAAACAAACAAATAATCATGCAATATCAGGCGCCTTTATTACTGTGACGAGTTTTTTTTTATATTGATCACACATCTATGATAAGGACTGCCAGACGATAGGTTACAAACTGACTGCAATGTTCGGTCTGGTTAATATCAATTTTGATTTGTGTAACCTTTTGGACAAAATATAACGCGTCTTGAAACGCGTCCAAATTCAAAGACTATACTAAATAAAGAGTCATTGAAAACTGTCCTACATTCAAACGCTTTCGATTTGAACAATTGACCCCTTTGGGATAATGTGTTTAACACTATTCATTTTTTTTATATTAATATATGGACATGTTGCTCTTTTATTTTGTTATCAAATTCCACATGCTGACGATAGAAAATGATGTTAATCACAAACTAACGATATTTCCCAATGGAATGTACCTTTAACGGATCATTTGAATCGTTAAAGATTTTAATTTGTCTATTGAGCAATTTAAATGCTTACACGCGATGGTTAAGAGCGTTTCCTGTCACGAAGGATACGTACCACAACTTAATATTGTTTTTAGAAGATAACATAATTATCCAAAGTTATTTTCTAACGTAGTACAATATAATTATAAATATAATCAAGTTTCGAGTTAATTGTTGAGAACGGGACTAGGAATTGACAGGTTTACAATCTATATTAGTTAAGTTTAAACTTAGTTATTTTACATAGATTGAGAAAGCTTTCAGTTTATATTAATTACGTTCGATGTCTGCTTCCTGGAGACTTTTAAAACCAGTGCTCGCACCGTTTGTGTGAACACAAATCCAACATCTCTAAAGTCTATCATAAGCGAATGGGTATCAATAATATTAAAGATGAACGCATATATAATACATGTTTATTTTAATCCAACCAATTGTCATGAGAAAGTATCATAGTTTCTCCAACTATTTTCAGTGTGAAAAAAAGCGGTTGTTTAAAATTGTTTGGAACACAACTGGATTAGTCTGGACTCGTATATCGCAAGAAAAATCTAGATACATATTTGATCTGCGATAAACTAATCCTATAGAGTCCAGTAGTATCACAGTGGATCTACTCGGTCACGAGGTTAATCGTTTGTGTATGTATATAGGTCGTCGCAGGTAAATTGGTTTCTGTTAACCCTCTCCTTCATATAGACGCTTTCTGACGCCTCTGCAGCAGACGACTTTTTGAAAAAACATAGTGACAAAAGAAGAAATTGCTCAAAACGAGCAATTTCTCCTTTTGCCACAATGTTTTCCACTTTTTGTCATAGGTTATCAATTCAGTCATAGAGATTTTCTATTTTTTTAACAAAACATGTTCAAAGTCGTCTGCTGCAGAATTGTCGTATGAGAGAAAGGGTTAAGCAATGTGTAAACGAAAAGGAAACAACATATTCATGTATGTTCGTATGAGCATGTATACGCCTTATTATGTATTTATGTTACACTAATGAGCATTGCAATGTTTATTCGAAGTAAAACGTTCTACAAATTTCAGCCAAAAATGAAGTAGTTAACAAATGCAGCACATTGTGTCACGGATTTCGGACGATAAACTCACGGATGATGCTGATGATGCTGACACACTGTTAATGGAAGGGAGTCTTCTTGGCGTGAAACGGTTTTAACTTAAAACCTATTTTAAAAACCCTGGTTTTTGGGGAAATTTTGACCCCTTTGTAAACAATGCAAATTTAGATGCCATTGCTCAGAACGAGCAATGGCACCTAAATTTCCATTGTTTACCAAGAAAAATGATTTAACGCTTAGAAAGACTTTATGGCGAGGTGATTAACCTCGGTACATAACTACCACTTTTAGTTACAACCGTTTCACGCCAAGCCCTCGGTATATTGTCCGGGTTGTTATATACTATACAAGAACGTAACATATGTTATTGTTGCACTGCTACATAGTTATCCGAGAAATATATGATAAGGAATTGGGAAACAGTCATGTAATTAACAATATCGTTTGTTTGTGTTGTTTAACTATTGGACGTAAACCAGATGAAGCCACATTCCTATAATGCAAAACAGGTCCAGTCGGTAGCGACGAGGGCTGTCAATCCAGGGGTTGTGAGTTCGAATCCCGGCTCGGCCAACCTTCTTTTCGACGTTTGACAAAAGTCACTGTGACATGCGTTATTCGTGTTTCACCAATGGGCTGTTTAACGGACTATGTGGAAAAAGCAGCCAGTTGCGTAGAAAGTATGTCGTGTGGTGTACTGGTGTGGGAAAACCAGTAAACGCATGAGTAGGTGAACTGGTCAACAGAAAGTTTGATCTATAACTTCGAAACAGACACAAATCCCTGGCATTTCTCAGAAATCAAAATCAGAAAATGTGAAATAGTATATATGGTGTACAGGTTGAGCCAATTATAAACAGGTAATGCGTCCGCCTCGAGTGCGGGAGGTCATGGGTTCGATCCCTGACCGCGTCAGACTAAATAATTCATTTCGACTGACTGGCATGTGTCAAGATAAATGGAACAGTAACAGTAGCGCTGGTAACTTACCCAGAAAAATGGATGAAAGCGGCGTAAAACACCAAACAATTAATCAATCAATTATAAACCAGGGGAACTAGTAAGATGTGCATGATACATACAGATGTAACACCATTTTTTCAAGATTGTATTGGTGAGTATATCAGTTGAGTTCGAGAGTATGCATTCAGTCCTCGACAAAATTCCGTGAAAACCAACCGATCGATAGCCTCTTTATAACGCTATGACTGAGTCGATAAACGAGATTGTAGTAATTACTGTTGCATAGCTTCTGTATAACGCTGTGACCAAGTCGATCACTATGATTGAAGTTATTTGTGTAGAATAACCTCTTTATTACACTGTGACCAAGTCCACCACTATGATTGCAGTTATTTGTGTTAAATAACCTCTTTATTACACTGTGATCAAGTCGATCACTATGATCGCAGTTATTAATGTTAAATAACATTTCATTACAGTGTAACCGAGTCGATCAGTGTGAACTTATCAGTGTTAAATAACCTCTTTATTACGAAGCGAGCAAGTCGATCACTGTGATTATAGTTAATAATTATCATTGTTAAATAACCTCTTTGTTACATGTACAATGTGACCGAGTCGATAACTGTGCGTGTAGGTATCATTGTTAAATAACCTCTTTGTTACAATGTGACCGAGTCGATAACTGTGCGTGTAGGTATCATTGTTAAATAACCTCTTTGTTACAATGTGACCGAGTCGATAACTGTGCGTGTAGGTATCACTGTTAAATAACCTCTTTGTTACAGTGTGATCAGGTCGATAACTGTGCGTGTAGGTATCACTGTTAAATAACCTCTTTGTTACCGTGTCATCAGGTCGATAACTGTGCGTGTAGGTATCACTGTTAAATAACTTATTTGTTACAGTGTGATCGAGTAGATAACTGTGCGTGTATGTATCACTGTTAAATAACCTCTTTGTTATAGTGTCATCAGGTCGATAACTGTGCGTGTAGGTATCACTGTTAAATAACCTCTTTGTTACAGTGTCATCAGGTCGATAACTGTGCGTGTAGGTATCACTGTTAAATAACCTCTTTGTTACAGTGTGATCAGGTCGATAACTGTGCGTGTAGGTATCACTGTTAAATAACCTCTGTGTTACAGTGATCAGGTCGATAACTGTGCGTGTAGGTAGCACTGCTAAATAACCTCGTTGTTACAGTGTGACAGTGTGTAGGTATCACTGTTAAATAACCTCTTTGTTACAGTGTAATCAGGTCGATAACTGTGCGTGTAGGTATCACAGTTAAATAACCTCTTTGTTACAGTGTGATCCGGTCGATAACTGTGCGTGCAGGTATCACTGTTAAATAACCTCTTTGTTACAGTGTGATACGGTCGATAACTGTGCGTGTAGGTATCACTGTTAAATAACCTCTGTGTTACAGTGTGATCGAGTCGATAACTGTGCCTGTAGGTATCACTGTTAAATAACCTCTTTGTTACAGTGTGATCGAGTAGATAACTGTGCGTGTATGTATCACTGTTAAATAACCTCCTTGTTATAGTGTCATCAGGTCGATAACTGTGCCTGTAGGTATCACTGTTAAATAACCTCTTTGTTACAGTGTAATCAGGTCGATAACTGTGCGTGTAGGTATCACTGTTAAATAACCTCTTTGTTACAGTGTGATCGAGTAGATAACTGTGCGTGTATGTATCACTGTTAAATAACCTCTTTGTTATAGTGTCATCAGGTCGATAACTGTGCCTGTAGGTATCACTGTTAAATAACCTCTTTGTTACAGTGTAATCAGGTCGATAACTGTGCGTGTAGGTATCACTGTTAAATAACCTCTTTCTATCAGTGTGATCAGGTCAATAACTGTGCGTGTAGGTATCACTGTTAAATAACCTCTTTCTATCAGTGTGACCGAGTCGATGACTGTGCTTATAGTGATCACTGTTGAATTACCTATTATGATTGTAGTTATAAATGATTAATAACCTCTTTACTACAAAGTCACCGAGTCGATCACGATATTAGTTATCAGTGTTAAATAACCTCTTTTATTACCGTATGAGCATGGCGAATACTGTTTGTAGTTATAAGCGCTTAGTTTAAATAACATTTGTACTACTACATGACCGAGTCGATCATTATGATTGTAGTTATTACTGTCAAATAACCTTTATATTACAGTGTGACCGAGACGATCGCAATGAGTGTAGTTATCAGTGTAAAATAACCTTTATATTACAGTGTGACCGAGTAAATCACTCCTATGATTGTATTTTTTAAGTGTTAAATACTATTTCTGTACATAGTAACCGAGTCGATCACTGAGTACTGATCAACTATTAAATAACCTTTTTATTAAATGTGACCGAGGCGAAAACTGTTTGTAGTTATAATTGCTTATAGGTATAAATAGAGGTGTGTGAAGTTAGCGCGTAGATCGTAGATCGTAGCTCAACCAAAAAATGTAATTGGCTGACCTGGGTCGTAGATAGTAGCTCAACCAATGAAAAAAAACATTGCAAGTTGGTTGATCTGGGTCGTAGATCGTAGCTCAACCACTTTAAAAACTTTGTGAATTGGCTGACCTGGGTCGTAAATCGTAGCTCAACCACACGAAAAACATTGCACATTGGATGATCTGGGTCGTAGATCGTAGCTCAACCACTTCAAAAACATCTCGGATTGGTTGAGCTGGGTCGTAGATCGTAGCTCAACCACTTTAAAAACATTCTGAATTGGCTGACCTGGGTCATAGAACGTAGCTCAACCACTTGGAAAACATTTCGAATTGGTTGATCTGGGTCGTAGATCGTAGCTCAACCACTTCAAAAACATTGCAAATTGGTTGAGCTGGGTCGTAGATCGTAGCTCAACCACTTTAAAAACATTCTGAATTGGCTGACCTGGGTCGTAGATCGTAGCTCAACCACTTAAAAATCATTGTGAATTGGCTGACCTGGGTCGTAGATCGTAGCTCAACCAATAGAAAAACTGTGAATTGGCTGACCTGGGTCGTAGATCGTAGCTCAACCAATGAAAAAAACCATTGCAAGTTGGTTGATCTGGGTCGTAGATCGTAGCTCAACCACTTAAAAAACTTTGTGAATTGGCTGACCTGGGTCGTAAATCGTAGCTCAACCACTAGAAAAACATTGCACATTAGTTGATCTGGGTCGTAGATCGTAGCTCAACCACTTCAAAAACATCTCGGATTGGTTGAGCTGGGTCGTAGATCGTAGCTCAACCACTTTAAAAACATTCTGAATTGGCTGACCTGGGTCATAGAACGTAGCTCAACCACTTGGAAAACATTTCGAATTGGTTGATCTGGGTCGTAGATCGTAGCTCAACCAATAGAAACACATTGTGAATTGGCTGACCTGGGTCGTAGATCGTAGCTCAACCACTTCAAAAACATTGCAAATTGGTTGAGCTGGGTCGTAGATCGTAGCTCAACCACTTTAAAAACATTCTGAATTGGCTGACCTGTGTCGTAGATCGTAGCTCAACCACTTAAAAATCATTGTGAATTGGCTGACCTGGGTCGTAGATCGTAGCTCAACCAATAGAAAAAACGGTGAATTGGCTGACCTGGGTCGTAGATCGTAGCTCAACCACTAGAAAAACATTGCACATTAGTTGATCTGGGTCGTAGATCGTAGCTCAACCACTTCAAAAACATCTCGGATTGGTTGAGCTGGGTCGTAGATCGTAGCTCAACCACTTTAAAAACATTCTGAATTGGCTGACCTGGGTCATAGAACGTAGCTCAACCACTTGGAAAACATTTCGAATTGGTTGATCTGGGTCGTAGATCGTAGCTCAACCAATAGAAAAACATTGTGAATTGGCTGACCTGGGTCGTAGATCGTAGCTCAACCACTTCAAAAACATTGCAAATTGGTTGAGCTGGGTCGTAGATCGTAGCTCAACCACTTTAAAAACATTCTGAATTGGCTGTCCTGGGTCGTAGATCGTAGCTCAACCACTTAAAAATCATTGTGAATTGGCTGACCTGGGTCGTAGATCGTAGCTCAACCAATAGAAAAAACGGTGAATTGGCTGACCTGGGTCGTAGATCGTAGCTCAACCAATGAAATAAACCATTGCAAGTTGGTTGATCTGGGTCGTAGATCGTAGCTCAACCACTTAAAAAACATTGCGAATTGGCTGACCTGGGTCGTAGATCGTAGCTCAACCACTAGAAAAACATTGCGAATTGGCTAACCTGGGCCGTAGCTCAACCACTAGAAAAACATTAAGACTTGGCTGACCTGGGTCGTAGATAACTCAAATACATCGATATCTAGAACATGTCCATATCTCGAACATCTCGATAACTCGATCGTTTCGATAACTCGAACTTTTTGATAACTCGAACATTTCGATAATTCGACCTTTCGATAACTCGAACATTTCGATAATTCGAACTTTTCGATAATTCGAACTTTTCGATAATTCGAACTTTTTGATTACTCAAACATTTCGATAATTCGATCTTTCGATAATTCGATCTTTTGATAATTCGAACTTTTCAATAACTCGAACTTTTCGATAATTCGACCTCTCGATAACTGAAACTTTTTGATAACTCGAACATTTTGATAACTCAAACTTTTCGATATTTCGACCTCTCGATAACTCGAACTTTTTTTAATTCAAACTTTTCGATAATTCGACCTCTCGATAACTCGAACTTTTTTTTAATTCGAACTTTTTTTAATTCGACCTCTCGATAAATCGAAGTTTTTGATAACTCGAACTTTTTGATAACTCGAACAATTCGATAATTCGACATTTCGATAATTCGAACATTTCGATAATTCGAACTTTTCGATAATTCGAACTTTTCAATAACTCGAACTTTTTGATAACTCGAACAATTCGATAATTCGACCTCTCAATAACTCGAATATCTCGATAACTCGAACATCTCAATATTTCGAATATATCGATCACTCGAATATATTGATAACTCGAATATATAAATATCTCGATCTTTTTCAGTGAGCTACGATCTACGACCCAGGTCAGCCAATTCAGAATGTTTTTAAAGTGGTTGAGCTACGATCTACGGCCCAGCTCAACCAATCCGCGATGTTTTTTTAGTGGTCGAGCTACGCTCTACTACCCAGGTCAGCCAATTCGCAATGTTTTTTAAGTGGTTGAGCTACGATCTGCGACCCAGCTCAACCAATTCGCAATATTTTTCTAGTGGTTGAGCTACGATCTACGACCCAGCTCAACCAATTCGCAATATTTTTCTAGTAGTTGAGCTACGATCTACGACCCAGATCAACCAATCCGCGATGTTTTTTTAGTGGTTGAGCTACGCTCTACGACCCAGGTCAGCCAATTCGCAATGTTTTTTAAGTGGTTGAGCTACGATCTGCGACCCAGCTCAACCAATTCGCAATATTTGTCTAGTGGTTGAGCTACGATCTACGACCCAGCTCAACCAATTCGCAATATTTTTCTAGTGGTTGAGCTACGATCTACGACCCAGATCAACCAATTCGAAATGTTTTTCTACTGGTTGAGCTACGATGTACGACCCAGATCAACCAATTCGAAATGTTTTCCAAGTGGTTGAGCTACGCTCTATGACCCAGGTCAGCCAATTCAGAATGTTTTTAAAGTGGTTGAGCTACGATCTACGACCCAGCTCAACCAATCCGAGATGTTTTTGAAGTGGTTGAGCTACGATCTACGACCCAGATCAACCAATGTGCAATGTTTTTCTAGTGGTTGAGCTACGATTTACGACCCAGCTCAACCAACCCGCGATGTTTTTTCTGTGGTTGTGCTACGATCTACGACCCAGGTCAGCCAATTCGCAATGTGTTTTAAGTGGTTGAGCTACGATCTGCGACCCAGGTCAGCCAATTCACAGTCTACGACCCAGATCAACCAACTTGCAATGTTTTTTCATTGGTTGAGCTACGATCTACGACCCAGGTCAGCCAACTACATTTTTTGGTTGAGCTACGATCTACGACCCAGCTCAACCAATCCGAGATGTTTTTGAAATGGTTGAGCTACGATCTACGACCCAGATCAACCAATGTGCAATGTTTTTCTAGTGGTTGAGCTACGATCTACGACCCAGATCAACCAACTTGCAATGTTTTTTCATTGGTTGAGCTACGATCTACGACCCAGGTCAGCCAACTACATTTTTTGGTTGAGCTACGATCTACGATCTACGCGCTAACTTCACACACCTTATAAATAGCCCCTTTACTTCTATATGACCGAGTCCATAACATTGAGTGTAGAAATCAGTGTTAAATAGCATCTTTATGGCAGTGTGATCCAGTCGATCATTTCGATTGCGGTTATCACTGTTATCACGTAGCATCTTTATTAATGTGTGACCTGTTCGATCACTGTGCCGATCACTGTTATCACGTAGCATCTTTATTACTGTGTGACCTGTTCGATCACTGTTTATTTATGAGTTTTAAATAACCGCTCTATCACAGTGTAACCTGGTTGATCAGAGTTAAGTTATCACTGTTAAATAGCCTCTGTATTACAGTGTGACCGAGTCGATCACTCAGGCTGTAGCTATCAGAGTTAAATAACCTCTTTATAACTCCGTGACCAAGTAGATCAGTTTGATTGTAGTTATGATTGTAAAATAGCCTCTTTATTATAGTGTTACCGAGTCGAGCACTGTGATTGTAGTTATTCATGCTATATATAAATAACCCCTTTATTTCAGTCCCCATTTACAATATATACAACAATGCATAAAGTACGTCTGCAAAATAAAACTATTTGCAGGAAATGATTTACATAATGTTACAATATGTCTTCTAATAAATATTTGCAATGTCTACTTTGTCACTGGGACTTCTTTAAAATCGAAAGCGGGATAGGATAAATTTTACTGAAAAATGCCTTCGTAAAGCAAGTGATATAACTACACTTCAACGAATTTCTAATTGGCCACCTAGATTTGATCATATTTTAGGAAAAGTATTCAGAGAAAAATACAAATAACCAAATATAAGTTTAATACAATTTATTCCTAATATGCAAAACAAACTTCATTGAAATTTGATCACGGGAACAAACTTAAAACAGAGAGTTAACATGGACACCCTTAAAACAAAAACTGCAAGTTGATTCAAAGATAAATGCTAATGAGATACAATGCATTTCATTGTATGATTGGTCAGTCCGATGTTACACAGGTTTCGTAAGGTTGACCAACCGTGTTATTGTTTACAACCGTTTTCACGTAAATAACAATCACCTATACATGTATATTGATAGAAAAAAACATGTTTCTGTCAATATTTTGCACTAAATAACAAATAATAAAACATATTGCAACTTTTATAACCAATCGTAACATACCTGTCTCATGGGACTGCCGGCACGAATCATTCCGACGGCTTGAGCGCGTTCTGCAATGCTCATTCTCGCCATATTTAATGTTTTTCATAAAAGCCAATCCACGAAGAATACATTCCTACCAAACACGACAACTACCATGCCGTGCACGAGGAACGCGAGCACATAGGCTATTTACCGTCCATGCTACCGTCCCGCATGGATGATTGTGTACATGAATACGTGTTTTCTTTCTGTAAATCGATAGATTGGTGTGTACAATACAAGAATAACCAAACTTTATATTTATTGATTAAATATGTAGCATTGTCGGACCGTATTTGGTACAAAAACGAATATGGTACAAATGTACCATATTCGGCCGAATATGGTACAAATGTACCATATTCGGACCGAATATGGTACAATTTTC
Organism: Serripes groenlandicus; assembly: GCA_031761405.1. Lineage (NCBI taxonomy): Eukaryota > Metazoa > Mollusca > Bivalvia > Cardiida > Cardiidae > Serripes > Serripes groenlandicus. The sequence continues at coordinate 133,774,141 of JASEVX010000002.1, read as the reverse complement.
GACCGAATATGGTACAAACATTGTACCATATTCGGTTGGAATAAGTTTGTCTATGCTCGCCAAAACGTATTTGGTACATACCAAAAAAACTCATAAAATGAAAATGGCCTACGTATATGGTACATAAATTATGTATTTCTTAATAAATGAAATAGTCTGCCAATGTGTAAACTTTTTTTCAAACTCAAATACATTGTATTAACGTAATATGGGAAGTGACAAAAGTATCATCATCATCATCATCATCATCATCATCATCGTCGTCGTCGTCGTCGTCGTCGTAACTAGCAGTAACAGAAACAGCTAACCTAACCACACTTTACATGGATTTTGCTGGTTTTATAACTGTTTCGCCGGCTAGCTCAGTCGGTTGCGCGTCAGATTGGCACGCAGGCGGCCTGGGTTCGATTCATCATCAAAACTTTTGTCATCATCATGACGATGATGATGATAATGGCGTTAATGGTGACGATGATGATGATGGTGTTAATGGTGACGATGATGATGTAATTGATGATGATGACAATGGTGATGATGATTGGGGTTTGATGATTGTGATGATGATAACTGCGATGTTTATCGGCCGATGATAATGATTATAATGATGATGATGAAAAAAGTTTTTTATTATGTTGACGCCAATGATTACCGGCCGCCGATGATGATGATTATGATGATGATGATGATGATGATGCTGATGATGATTATGATGATGATGATGATGATGATGATGACGATGATGATTATTTTCATGATGGTATTGATGACGTTGATGCAAATTGTAGTTATGATGATGATGATGATGATGATGATGATGACGATGATGATGATGACGATGATGAGTGTGTACCATATTCGGAACGAATGTGGTACATTTTTCATCCGAATATGGTACAAGTTTGTACCATATTTGGTCAGGCATTTTACCCCAAAACTGCAGATACGTATATGGTACAATTAGACAGTTGTACCATATTCGGCCGAATATGGTACAAATTTGTACATATTCGTTTTTGTACCAAATACGGTCCGACATAGCATAATATCATATTTTATATGGTGGCCAATTAGAAATTCGTCGAAGTGTATACTATTGTATGATATTGTTAAAAACAACACTATATTATACATTTGTAATACCAACTGCACATACATGAATGTTAGTTGGATATTTTTGTCTGAGCGTTGGTCTACTTGCACTTTAGTCGTTAATGTCTTTATATGTTTTGTTATTCCTGTAGTGCTGGTCAAGTTGTGCTCTTTCAGCGCCAATGGCAGTATTGAGGTTTTTGTAAACAATACAGAGTCAGGTGAGTCAGCTCGTGATGAACTGTCTCACCTGAAATCAGCATCGTTTGCTTTTATTTATCAAATTAGCCCAAAACGTTTATTAAATGAGAAATTGAGACGCCAAATTTTGAACATGGAAGAGTCTATAATAAACAGTTCGGCGCTGAAAGAGTTAACTCCCTTTCTTTATGTATCGGTTAGCTTTCTATTAACTCTTTCCCACATGCATCAAATCTCTGGCAGACGACTCTAAAAAGCATTTACTCAAGATCTAGAAAATCTCTAGAAATGAAGGTATACTTTCTAAGAAAAGTTTTGAGCAATATCTCCTTTTGTCATAATGTTTTCAAAAATTGTCTGCTGTAGGTGCTTCAAAATGTGACTGTAGGTGGGAAAGGGTTAACATATGCCCCCCGTGGTATGGGGGATACTCAATTAGAATAGCAGCCACAGTCTGTGACCCTTGATTAATCCCTAAACACCGGTTAAAAGGGCACGAACGATTGGAAGACAGTGGTGCAGAAGGTAGAGCGTCGGCCTCTCGTATCAAAGGTCCCTGGTTCGAATCCCGTGATGAGCGGGTCCTAACTTTGGGATTTTTCCCCACACAAACGGCGCGAGTACTGGCTAAGTCTCCAGGAAACAGACATCGCGCGTGATTAATATAAGCTGAAAGCTTGTTTCGTAAACGATTCAAAATAAATAAGTTTTAAACTAACGATTGGAGTCAATGCAACTCTTGAGCTCCAAATTGGGGCGGTATTGGTTTCATACATTATATATGTTTATCTATAATATGTAATTTAAGGGCGTGGGACCAATAACATCTTTCCTGTACGCCCATCCTCAGTACCCAGGCTATTCATAAAATATATGATACCCTGTGCAAATTGGCTAGCGAAACTTCGTAAAGCATGCACCACGATTTCCTTGGTAACTACACTGTAATTTTCGTATCGCATGAGGTTTGTGTCATGCTGCCAATCAAGCGGCTGCATTTCACCTCATAAAGTATTCATGAGCACGAGATTGTTACAGCCAATTTGTCCAGGGTATCATATATTTTATGAATAGCCTGGGTACCGAGGATGCGTCCGTCATGATATGACATACGCTGTTGAAAGCGGCGTAAAACTCAAAACAAGCGAAATATCTTAGTACAAAAAAAAACGCATTTTTGCATTCATTAACGTTTGATAAGCTTAAGATATCGTAAATCAAAGCACGATTAAAAGGGATTTGAATGGCATTAGTTTTTTCAGACACCACAATGAACAATCATGGAATCCGCTGTGGACGGGTGGTTAGCGTCGGGGATTTCGAAACCTGGTGTACTGGGTTCGATCCCCAGTCGCGGCACTATGGTCATGGTGGAGTGCCCTTGGGCAAGGCACATTTTCTAGCCTAGTACTGGTTTGTCTACCCAGGGATCATGAATAAGTGAACTGTCGCCGTGATATAACTGAAATATTGTTGAAAGCGGGGTAAAACCCCAATAAATAAATAAATTGTTCAGACACCACAATGAACAATCATCCATTACGATAATATGAGCACGTAAATCTGCTCCGTCATATCATAATAATCCTCGATACCCAGGTTATTCATAAAACATATATCCTCTGTACCCAGGCTATTCATAAAACATATGATATCCTCTGTACCCAGGCTATTCATAAAACATATGATATCCTCTGTACCCAGGCTATTCATAAACATATGATATCCTCTGTACCCAGGTTATTCATAAAACATATGATATCCTCTGTACCCAGGCTATTCATAAAACATATGATATCCTCTGTACCCAGGTTATTCATAAAACATATGATATCCTCTGTACCCAGGCTATTCATAAAACATATGATATCCTCTGTACCCAGGCTATTCATAAAACATATGAAATCCTCTGTACCCAGGCTATTCATAAAACATATGATATCCTCTGTACCCAGGTTATTCATAAAACATATGATATCTCTGTACCCAGGCTATTCATAAAACATATGATATCCTCCGTACCCAGGCTATTCATAAAACATATGATATCCTCTGTACCCATGCTATTCATAAAACATATGATATCCTCTGTACCCAGGTTATTCATAAAACATATTATATCCTCTGTACCCAGGCTATTCATAAAACATATGATATCTCTGTACCCAGGCTATTCATAAAACATATGATATCCTCTGTACCCAGGCTATTCATAAAACATATAATATCCTCTGTACCCAGGCTATTCATAAAACATATGATATCCTCTGTACCCAGGCTATTCATAAAACATATGATATCCTCTGTACCTAGGCTATTCATAAAACATATGATATCTTCTGTACCCAGGCTATTCATAAAACATATGATATCCTCTGTACCCAGGTTATTCATAAAACATATGATATCCTCTGTACCCAGGCTATTTATAAAACATATGATATCCTCTGTACCCAGGTTATTCATAAAACATATGATATCCTCTGCACCTAGGCTATTCATAAAACATATGATATCCTCTGTACCCAGGTTATTCATAAAACATATGATATCCTCTGTACTGAGGCTATTCATAAAACATATGATATCTCTGTACCCAGGCTATTCATAAAACATATGATATCCTCTGTACCCAGGCTATTCATAAAACATATGATATCCTCTGTACCCAGGTTATTCATAAAACATATGATATCCTCTGTACCCAGGCTATTCATAAAACATATAATACCCTCTGTACCCAGGCTATTCATAAAACATATGATATTCTCTGTACCCAGGCTATTCATAAAAACATATGATATCCTCTGTACCCAGGTTATTCATAAAACATATGATATCCTCTGTACCCAGGCTATTCATAAAACATATGATATCCTCTGTACCCAGGCTATTCATAAAACATATGATATCCTCTGTACCCAGGCTATTCATAAAACATATGATATCCTCTGTACCCAGGCTATTCATAAAACATATGATATCCTCTGTACCTAGGTTATTCATAAAACATATGATATTCTCTGTACCCAGGCTATTCATAAACATATGATATCCTCTGTACCCAGGCTATTCATAAAACATATATCCTCTCTACCCAGGATATTCATAAAACATATGATATCCTCTGTACCCAGGTTAATCATAAAACATATGATATCCTCTGTACCCAGGCTATTCATAAACATAATATATCCTCTGTATCTAGGCTATTCATAAGACATATGATATCCTCTGAACCCAGGCTATTCATAAAACATATGATATCCTCTGTACCCAGGCTATTCATAAACATATGATATTCTCTGTATCTAGGCTATTCATAAAACATATGATATCCTCTGAACCCAGGATATTCATAAAACATATGATATCCTCTGTATCCAGGCTATTCATAAAACATATGATATCCTCTGTACCCAGGCTATTCATAAAACATATGATATCTCTGTACCCAGGCTATTCATAAAACATATGATATCCTCTGTACCCAGGCTATTCATAAAACATATGTTATCCTCTGTACCCAGGTTATTCATAAAACATATGATATCCTCTGTACCCTGGTTATTCATAAACTATATGATATCCTCGGTACCCAGGCTATTCATAAAACATATGATATCCTCTGAACACAGGCTATTTATAAAACATATGATATCCTCTGTACCCAGGCTATTCATAACACATATGATATCCTCTGTACCCAGGTTATTCATAAAACATATGATATCCTCTGAACCCAGGCTATTCATAAAACATATGATATCCTCTGAACCCAGGCTATTCATAAAACATATGATATCCTCTGTACCCAGGTTATTCATAAAAGATATGATATCCTCTGAACCCAGGCTATTCATAAAACATATGATATCCTCTGTACCCAGGCTATTCATAAAACATATGATATCCTCTGAACCCAGGCTATTCATAAAACAAATGATATCCTCTGAAACCAGGCTATTCATAAAACATATGATACACTGTATCCTCTAAACACAGGCTATTCATAAAACATATGATATCTCTGTACCCAGGCTATTCATGAAACATATGATATCCTCTGTATCCAGGCTATTCATAAAACATATGATATCCTCTGTACCCAGGCTATTCATAAACATATGATATCCTCTGTATCTAGGCTATTCATAAGACATATGATATCCTCTGAACCCAGGCTATTCATAAAACATATGATATCCTCTGTACGCAGGTTATTCATAAACTATATGATATCCTCGGTACCCAGGCTATTCATAAAACATATGATATCCTCTGAACCCAGGCTATTCATAAAACATATGATATCCTCTGTACCCAGGTTATTCATAAAACATATGATATCCTCTGTACCCAGGCTATTCATAAAACATATGATATCCTTTCCCTCATACGACAATTCTGCAGCAGACGACTTTGAACATATTTTGTCAAAAAATAGAAAAGCTCTATAATTGAATGGATAACCTATGACAAAAAGTGGAAAACATTGTGGCAAAAGGAGAAATTGCACGTTTTGAGCTGTCCCTTGAGAAAAACCAACAGCATGGCCTCTGCGTAATGTATCGACCAAGATCAGCCTGCGCAGTCCGCGCAGGCTAATACGGACCGACATATTCCGTATCAGGGAGATGGAGGTATAGAGTAATAATTCCTTAAACACAAAATCCACAGGAGGCGAAAACTGTCTAACCGGGTAAGCCTGCTTAGGCTGATCCAGATCGATACTTTACGCACACTGCTTGGTTTCTTGCGGGACGTCTCATATGATGTGTGCTTTTTCTATATATAATGTTTTCTCCCATCATTATGTTTCTCCAAATGTACGTATAGTAAAGAATTGTTCTCTTATGCTATGTCAATCAATGTTTCTTAACATATATTATAAATCAACATCTTTAATCCCCCAGCAACATATTCAGATTATTTTAATTGACCTTTCAGACTGAATATAGATCCATGAAAAGTCCCCTTTCCCAATGCTTTACAAAACAGCAACAGACAACTCAGAAAACATCTAGGCAAAAATATAAGATTTTCCATCACAGACAGTTTAATCATTGAACAGAGGGACAATGAGAAATTGTTCTTTTATTGGAAATTTCTTCTTTTTCAAAAATATTTTCAAAACTCGTCCTGCGACAGATGCGTCAAAATGCGTATACATAATATGAAAAAAAAAAAGGATCAATCAGTTAAAAGTGCCCTGTCTATACGTCGACCACACAGCCCAAAAGTGACCACGAAGCATGGGACTATGAAGATGAGACATCCCCAGCAAATTCCCTCGTCTTTGATTATGCGCGGTTTATTGATGCTAATACGACTATTCCATTTGGCTATTGATAACATACTGCTTTCCTATTAGCCAATCAGAAACAACTGCACCACACTCGGGAGAAAAAGAAAGCAATTCTTTCAATGAACTCTCTCAAATAGCGCGTTGAGGAAAAACAGTCCGGGTGATTGTGTTTTGGGATTGTTATAATAATGTGCGTGAAAAATATAAATACCTCGGTCGATTCGTGTCATTAAAAACGTATTTATTTTTTTATCTATGGAGATTTTCATTTTCATTCATTATAACTAACGTGTGGTTTGCTGTATTCAATACACTGTATATTCAGTACAGCACACGATAACGTATCTGATAGCGAGAGCGAGTGAGTATTTACAAACGATTGGATTTTGGTGGTTTGTCAAGCGTCTAACAGACGTACTGTGGAATCGTTTCACGTTGTCCGATAGTACAACTTAATAACTGTATATTGGTGTAGAAGGCTGTGGTCCTACGGAAAAAGCTTGATTGAATATTCTTTTATTAACTCGAGCTTAATTCAAGCTTAATATTCTGTGAAACAACCGTATATGTATCGATTAATGTGACTTTAATTCGCTGTTGACCGTTATTGTCTGCGATTTGTGGAGTGTATGTTAGATAAAAAAAGTGGTTTAGAGAATCTAGTTATTTCGCATCCTGTGTAATTTCCTGACGGATTTTAATAACAAACGTTTTTGGATTAATTCGTCTGATTGGAGATTGATTCTGTGCCGATATAAAGGTATCCTTTTACGATTTTTATTGATACTGCATTGTTACTTACTAATTAAACCTTTTCCCACGTGGAGATGTATTTTGACGCATCTGCAGCAGACGACTTTTGAAAACTTTGTGGCAAAAGAAGAAGTTGGTCGTTATGAGCAATTTCGCCATTTATCACAATTCATTCTATTCAATAAATATAATTTCATTTGTAGATATGTTTCTATATTCTTCTTTAGACATATTCAAAGTCGTGCAGATGTTTTGTATTTGGGAAATCGTTTAAAGAAACGCGACTTGTAATTCTATTCAATAAATATGGTTTCATTTCTAGATATTTTTCCATATTCTTCTTTAGACATGTTCAAAGTCGTCTGCTGCAGATATTTTGTATTTGGGAAATGTTTTAAAGAAACGCGACTTGTAATTGTAACTACATGTAGGATGACGCATATGAATAGATACATTTTTTCAGACTAGTCAGCTTCTGAACAAGTCTATGCAATGGAAGTGTAAGTTTAAAGAGGATTAGATAACATTGTGGGGAAAATTAAAACTGCACATATTAAACATGTTCTCTTTTTTCCCACAACGTTTAAACATATGTCTGCTGTGGCTACGTCAAAAGCCGTCTGCATCGGGGAGGAAGCAATTCTCTTGGAGCACTTAACTCTAAATATAGTTTAAATGAGTTGATATGATTAACTACTAGTATATGTGATACTCCTGAACAAAAAACCACATTAACCCTTTCCCAAATACAAGACATCTGCAGCAGACGACTTTAAAAACATAGTAACAAAAATCTGTAAACTCGCCATAAAAGATAACTTAATTGTTAAATAAAGTTGAAAATATTGTGGGCCAAAGGAGAAATTGCTCATCATGAGAAATTTCACCTTTGGCCACAATGTTATCAAAAGTCGTCTGCTGCTATTGCGTCAAAATGCGTCTGCAGGTGGGAAAGGGTTAATATGCGTCGCCAATTGAGAAAATTCACAATATACTATTATCCGAACATATTTTGAACTAGTTGTTTCTATCGCGTCGCTTTCCTCCACTTCTTTTCCTTATTCTGCCGAGCCCCGGTAGCTCAGTCGGTAGCGACGCGGGCTGTCATTCCAGCAGGGGTTGTGAGTTCGAATCCCAGCTCGGCCAACATTCCCTCCGACGTTTGACAAAAGTCACTGTGACCTGCGTCATCCGTCTTTCACCAATGGGCTGTTTAACAGTCTATGTGGAAAAGTAGCCAGTTGCTTGGAAAGTATGTTGTGTGGTGTATTGGTGTGGGAAAACCAGGAAACGCATGAGTAGGTGAATTGGTTGCCGTGATATGACTGAAAAAAATGTTGAAAACGGCGTTAAACCCCAATCAATCAATCAATCAATCAATCAACTTTTCCTTATTCCAATGTTTTCCTTGCTTTAAATATTTGCAATTAACCTGGAAATATGTGTATATGACAATAATGTCTAAGCGTGTTTACGCGTTGTCTTACGTGAATAAAATCTTAAAATCTTTCAGTTCTTGTAAATTCATTTAATAGTAGTTTTATTTACTGGGACGATGGACTGAAAACAGTCTCTTCATTTAATGATTCAGATATTTGAGAAATACACGCATTAACATTTTATAATATTTAAATAGATAACAATCAATACATTATCGCTGAATCCGAAATTAATGTCTAAAAATTGGGACATTAATGGAAAGCTTCTATAAAAAAAATAGACTGGGTCATTAAAATGCTGATTTTGTCAAATCTCTTTGCATATATAGAGACTTATTAGAGTACAATCGAATGAATGCGTTCTACCTCAGGTCAAGTCTGAGACAATTTAACCCTTATCCCGCCCTACTTGACTTTAACCCTTTCTAAAATATAGATGCATTTTGACGCATTTGTAAAATACAAATATTTGAAACATTATAACATTTTCATTTATAAACGATTTCCACAGTTTTGCCAGGATGTTTTCAAAGTCGTCTGCTGTAGTATTATTGTTATTGTATGAGGGAAACGGTTAACCATTTGTAGCAGACGACTTTTAATATATATTGGCAAAACTGTGAACAAACTTAATAAACGAGAGTTTATATATTAAAAAAAGAGTTGCTAATTGTACGTAAATAAGAATTATGCTCCATCCATGCACAATCCTTTATATATTTGATAAAATGTGTGTTAACCATTTCCCACATAAGACAATTCTGCAGCAGACGACTTTAAGCAAATTTTGTCAAGAAATAGAAAATCTATCTCTATAATTGAATGGATAACCTATGACTAAAAGTGGAAAACATCGTATCAAAAGGAGAAACTGCTCGTTTGGAACACTTTCTTCTTTTGTCACAATGTTTTTTTAAAAGCCGTCTGCAGCAGAGGCGTCAACACGCGTTTATATGAGGGAAAGGGTTAATTAAACAATAACTAAGTCTATATTCATAATTCATTACAAAACAGAATAGAACATACGTTATTGACTTAAACATACACATATCTTCAAACAGATTTATACATGAATTAAAGCAAAGAAAACACGGTTACATTAAAACATAAACATTTAGTAAGAATATAAGAAGAGCCGTCCCGCGAGAAAAACTACCCTCTGGACTCTGCGTAAAGTATTGACCCGGATCAGCCTAAGCATGCCGCGCAGGCTTACCCGGATAGACACTGTTCGCCTCCTGTGGGTTTTCTGTTTCAGGAATCATTAACTCTGTACCTCTATCCCCATGAGACGGAATGTGTCGGTCCGGATCAGTCTTCGCGGAGTGCGCAGGCTGATCTGGGTCGATACATTACGCAGAGGGAATAATGTTGGTTTTCTCGCGGGAAGGCTCATATGTACTATATATACTATAGAGGAGTAACGATATGGTATATAACTATAAAGTAAAGAGTTTTTACAGGATGATGTATATTTTACCATAAAATGATTTATTTCATTTCTTGTAAAATAAAATCATCATATATATAGGCATTGACAACATACAGCGCGAGAACTCGTCTCTCTCCCCAAAACCAGACAGCTCTCCTTTTTTGAATAATTGGAGATATTTCTAGTTTTAGTTGTTTTTAATTTTCAGATGACGTTATCATCGTAACAAATAAAACGGAATATTTCAGGATTTTCTTTCGAGAACTGAAAAAAAGATATATCAAATTTAAATATGTTAGTGTGATTTTCTAAATTAGAGCGTTAACTTTTGGAATGATATGTTGGTCCCAGGTTTCAATTCTCGTGATGAAAATGTTCTTACCTTTGGATTTTTTTCCACACAAAACAGCACGAGTACTGGTATAGTCTAAAGGAAGCAGACATCGCGAGCAAATAATATCAGCTGATTTTTTTAATATTTTTGCAATCCATCTAAAACCAAATCTGTTTAACCCTTTCCCTCATATAGACGTTTTCTGACGCCTCTGCAGCAGACGGCTTTTTGAAAACATAGTGACAAAAGAAGAAATTGCACAAAACGTGCAATTTCTCCTTTTGCCACAATGTTTTCAACTTTTTGTCACAGGTTATCTATTCAATTATGGAGATTTTCTATGTTTTGACAAAATACGTTCAAAGTCGTCTGCTGCAGAATTGTCGTATGACGGAAAGGGTTAAATTAAATTAGCTACCCAATATATATGCGTTAAAACGATCTTAATAAAAGGGTAAGTCAATTAAGATGGAACCGGTCGTAGGCTGTCAGCAGGATAGGGGATACATGTCCTATGAGTTTATAAATGTCAAATAACGCTAAATACATCCGCGGTCATGCTGAGCCAAAATAGTCCCTAAATAAACCTTCGTTTCGCAGAAATGAATTGTAAGTCATCACCAGAATGCATTGAATATGTGACATTGAGTTTAAGTTCATTGTAAAGGTAAATAGGATGCACTGGAAATGATTGATTTCATCATGTTTAGTAGATTGACCTATTTGAAAGAGAAAGTAGGTGAATTATTTCTTGATTAATGCATATACATTCGCGGCCATGTCGATCTACAAAATAGTCCCTAAATAAACCTTCGTTTCGCAGAAATGAATTGTAAATCATTACCAGAATGCATTGAATATGGGATATTGAGTTTAAGTTCATTGTAATTGTGAATAAGATTCACTCGAAATGATTGAATTGATCATTTGCATTATATTGATTGAAAGTGAAAGTGAATATGTAAACAAAAACAGTTTCGTACCAGCCCGATTTCGTCCAAAATGACGGTAACCATTTCCCCGGGGTGATTTCTTTCTTGCATAAGCATCTAGCATCAATTGGTTATTCAACCAAGAGTCAAAGCTTGAATCTACTTCTATATGCGAATACCCAGCCAGCTATCAATTTTAAAAGTATTGAACAAAGAGTCAAAGCACGTATCTACTGCTATGTGCGAATAACCACACAGCTATCAATTGGTTATTCAACAAAGAGTCAAAGCGCAAATCTACTGCTATACACGAATAACCTCACATCTATCTATTTGGTATTCAACAAAGAGTCAAAGCTCGAATCTACTGCTATATACGAATAACCTCACAGCTATCAATTGGGTATACAAAAAAGTGTCAAAGCTCGAATCTACTGCTATATATAGACTATCTAGCCAGCTAGTAGTTGGACATTGAACATTAAGCAATAGAGCGAACTACCTGCCAAGGGCCCATACCCACGCAGCTAGCAATTGGTTATTCAACAACGAGTCAAAGCGCGAATCTACTGCTGTATACGAATATCCAGTCACCTAGTAGTTGGCTAGTTTTAACTCGAATACATCGATACCTCGAACGTATCGATAAATCGAATATACCGATAACTCGAATATATTGATAACTCGAATATATCGATAACTCGAATATATCGATAACTCGAATATATCAATCAGATTTCTCGATATGTTCGAGTTATCAATATATTCGAGTTGACGATGCATTCGGCGTTTCTCGGATAAGTTACCAGAACTACTGGTCAATTTATCCCGACACAAGCTAGTCGGTCGTAATGCGAACACCGCACCCCTGTTCGCAAAGGAAGTCAGCCATTACTACACTTTTTAAAGTGTTTGGTATGACCCGGCCGGGGCCCCATCTAGCCCACGACCTCTCGCACCCTCTACCACTACACTACCTAGGCGGCCTATAAAACAGATAGTTCCGTCTACCCGACATGATTTGCTCGCCAAATGGCATTATTGCCGAGCGCGAGGGTAAACAACGTCATAAATCATCATCCCGACATGATTGTTTGACTTCCTTCGTGTTCTAGAGTTCTACTGGCGATGCAGCGAGTGCATTTGGAGAGGGAATACTATTAAAATGTTGGCGTTCAATTATCATTTAAATACGTTTTGTCTGCAGCTTATGTATTATTCAGTACACTCACAAATCTCTATTCCACACGACATTTGACTTCGCTCAATTTTGAATTCGTTTGGCGGAACTATTCAACACGACTTAACTGGAGAGAGAGTTTTTCGAAAGTCCATTTGAATTCATGTCACTTTTCAAGATACAGACGTCACGTCACGTCTATACTTAGCACAGGACTTTTGAAATATATGTGAATAAGAAAGCGGATTCTCCTTTTCCCGCATTATCTTTCATATTGACTCAGAGGTCCAGATAAGGAGGGGTATTCAGCTCCTTTCCCCACGATTTCTCTCTTATTATCAAAGCAAACCCTATGTTGTGGGTACTCAAAAGAATCGTCTCGCTGAGACGATTCTTTTGAGTACCCACAACATAGGGTTAGAGGGTCAAATAAGGAATAATTGGAAAATGCAAAACGCCCCTTATATCTTTCATATTGACTCAGAGGTCCAGATAAGGAGGGGTATTCAGCTCCTTTCCCCACGATTTCTCTCTTATTATCAAAGCAAACCCTATGTTGTGGGTACTCAAAAGAATCGTGAGACGATTCTTTTGAGTACCCACAACATAGGGTTAGAGGGTCAAATAAGGTTTTTTTTGGAAAATGCAAAACGCCACTTATCTAGAGCTCTGATATTGTATCAAAATTGTTCTTCCGATTTGACAGAATGGAACACGTTAATCTGTTAACGTTTTCAAAGCACATAGTTCTCGTCCCTTTCCTATAACACGGCAAACATGTCGAAAAATCTCTACAATTAAAGAGATATGAAAATATTTTGAAAAGATATGAACATATTTTGAAAAGATGTGAGCATCGAAAACGTTTTGAAATAATTGAAAACGTTTTGAAGGAATTGAAAACGTTTTGAAAGAATTGAAAACGTTTTGAAAGAATTGAAAACGTTTTGAAAGAATTGAAAACGTTTTGAAAGCATTGAAAACGTTTTGAAAAGAGTTGAAAATATTTTTAAAAAATTGAAGAAAAAAAAAAGGAAAGAAAAAAGGAAAATGTGTTCATTATGTGCATTTCTCATTTCGTCACAATGCTTTGCAAAGACAGTTAAGGCAGAGACGTCAACATACGTATATATAAGATTAAATGTTAATATAAACCATGTAGCATGGTTAGAAGAATTAAAACGACGAAACCTTGGCAATTTGAAAATATAGAAACCGCCTACAAATAAAAGTATTGAATACAGTTGAAAACTGTATAACAAAAAGAGAAAATGATAATTTATAAACATTTCTTTTTTAACATACTGTTTTCTAATGTTTTCTCTATTGCAGTAGAGGCTTCAACATCCGTATATATGATAGAGCGTTTCACGAAATAACCAACATTATTGACTCTGCATAATGTATTGACCCAGATAACCCCGCTCAGTCCACGCAGGCTAATCCAGACTGACACATTCCGTCTCAGGGGGATAGAGATATAATGTAACGAGTCATGAAACAGAAAATCCAAAGTAGTCGCAAAGAGTCTGTCCAGGTTAGCATGCGCGGCATGAATAGGCTGATCCGGATCGATACTTTACGCAGAGTCCACAATGTTCGTTTTCCCGCTGGACGACTCAACTGGAAATATCTGTAATGCACAATTACTTATAAATGTATGCTACAATACAAAGATGACAATTGTTAGTTTATGATACCTCTATGCCGTATACACGGTTCTGCATAATACGACATTTGAATATATTATGAGCAATTTTCTCCAAACAGTTGACACACTGTATTTCAATTATATTTGGTTTAAACAATGTTTGATTCATATTTGTTATTACAGTGTACATATTAACTAACCCTTTTCCTCATATAGACGCTTCCTGACGTCTCTGCAGCAGACGGCTTTATGAAAACATAGTGACAAAAGAAGAAATTGCTCAAAACGAGCAATTTCTACTTTTGATATAATGTTTTCAACTTTTAGTCAATAGGTTATCCATTCAATTATAGAGATTTTCTATTTTTTGACAAAATATGTTCAAAGTCGTCTACTGCAGAATTGTCGTATGAGGGAAAGGGTTAACACACATTTTATCAAATATATAAAGGATTGTGCATGGAGTATAATTCTTATTTACGTACATGTAGCAACTCTTTATAATATATATAAATTCTCGATTATTAAGTTTGTTCACAGTTTTTCCAATATATATAATAAAAGTCGTCTACTGCAATAATGTGTTGTAAGCGGGAAAAAGGGTTAAATATATAATTTCACTGAGTGATCAGTGATATTTTTACCAGTGGCTAAGCTACATATGAAAATAGATTTGTGTTTTGATGTACCGATGATGAATGCAACTACAATGTACCTTGATATTACATCTAAACAAGCGGTTGTTCTGTGTTTTTTACCAGAGGCTAAGCTGCAAATGAAAATAGATTTTTTGGTGTTCCGATGATGGAGGAAACTACAATATACCTTGATATTACATCTAAGCAAAGCAAACGGTTTTATTTATGCAATCTGTGTACTACTAGACCGCCTCGATGGGGTAGTGGAAGAGCGTCCACCTAAGGTGCGAGTGTTCGCGGGTTCGAACCCCGGCCGGGTCGTACTAAATACTTTGAACATGGCAGTAATGGACCAGTAGTACTGGAACTTACCCAGCACACACCTAGATATAAATGAGAAATTGTTAAGAATGGCGTAAAGCTACAAACAAACAAAAACATATGTGACTAAACGTTGCTATGTGGACACCGGATAAATGCGAAGTTAACATGTAAAGCTATCAATTGGTAAAACACTCTGTTTGAAATAGTGAGTTTTTATCGGGATTAAATTCACTGTTTTTTTTCAATAATTAACTGAAGGGGCATGTACAGAATAAAAGAATTCGCACAGACCGGGCTTTGTTAATCTCAAATGATTTCATTCTGACAATGATTTATTTAATAAGAAAAACACCTGTAGCTATTTCAAATCAACTAGTTTTATTTCATAGGAGGCAGTTTATCTTGGATAAAAATACGTTATCCTATATTTCATTATCGAACGTTCCGTATTTGTTTCCAAGAAGATGTCTGATTTCCCCCAAAATAACGTAGATTTACACTCGATTTTGGGCAAATCACGCGAAAAAGGGTCCTATGTCTGTACTGGCACCCTTTTCTAACTATACTTATTCATAGTCACAATCAACTGAGAAGAATTTATATATGATCCGTTCAACGAGAAAACCAACATTATGGACTCTGCGTAATGTATCGATCCAGATCAGCCTGCGCAGTCCGCGCAGGCTAATCCGGGCCGACACATTCCGTCTCGTAGGGATAAAGGTATAGAGTAAAGATTCCTGAAACAGAACATCCATACGAGGCGAAAAGTTTCTGCTAGGATTAGCCTATGGGTCCTGCCTAAGCTGATCCTGGTCTATACTTTACGCAGAGTCAATAATGTTGGTTTTCTCGTGGAACGGCTCATATATATGTCTTTGATACCTCAGTTGGTAACGACACGGGCTATCGATCCAGCGGTTATGCTTCTGAATCCCGACTCGATCAGTTATGTTATACGATGACGGTTGCAAATGGCATTGCAACTAGCTTAAATTGTCTTCCTTGGCGCTTAGGGTTGCGTGGTTAAATGTAGCATAACGACTGACTGGCTGGCGTCAGGATAACTGGACCAGTAGTACATTTAGCTCGCAGTACGATAACAATGAAGCATATAGATTCGTGAACAACGCAAATAACTAGTTAACTAGATCTATAAACTATGCACATGTAAATGAACCCAATGAAGACAATTCCATGCCTGACACAAGTATCGCTAGATCTTCTCTGTTAACACATTGTGACAAAAAGTCGACATTTTCCTGACACGGTAAATGTTACTGCTTTCTAAGTAATATATATATGAGCCGTATCACGAGATACATGTAACCAACATTATGGACTCTGCGTAAAGTATCGACCTGGATCAGGTAAAGCATGCCGCGCAGGCTTATCCAGATATACATTTTTCGCCTCCTGTGGATTTTCTGTTTCAAGAATAATTACTCTATACCTATATCCCCTTGAGACGGAATGTGTCGGCCCGGATCAGTCTGCGAGGACTGCGCAGGCTGATATGGGTCGATACATTACGCAGGGGCCATAATGCTGGTTTTCTCGTGGCACGGCTCATATGTGAGTGTTCATTTAGCAACAGGATTTTATATCTTCCAAACCTACAGATTTCCAAAAATACCTATTTTTTATCAGGAAATTGATGAACCGAGCCCCATAAAACCTGTCTTGAGACGTTTTTGATTGAGTGAATATCTGAAATAAAATACGAATAGTTTTGGTCGGAATAATGGCTCATCCACATACCGCATAAATCTACAAACTCTCGTCATCTGCTTCTTCATCATCACCTTTTTCATCAACATAACCATCATCATCACCATTAGCAAAAGCAACAACAGCAGCATCACCAGCACCATCATCATCAGCATCATCATCAGCAGCACCATCATCACCAGCACCATCATCAACAGCATCATCATCATATCGAAATGGCAGCACCATCAGCAGATTGAAAGAAACAAATACACATTGTGGATAAATTGATTACGTACATGTATATATGATATACTATTTGATATATCCATAGTTGGTCCATGTCACTCGACTAGCGGCCTGGATTTTTACTTTTTTATTGGGGTTTTACTCTGCTTTCAACATTATTTCAGTTATATCAAGGCGACATTTCACTTATTCATGATCCCTCCAGGTCAACAAACCAGTACTAGGCTAGAAAATGAGCCCTGCCCAAGGGCACTCAACCATGACCGTCGTGACTGGGTATCGAACCCGGGACACCCGGTTTCAAATCCCCCGACGCTAACCACTCGACCACGGCGGATTCCTCTAGCGGCCTGGAAGTTATGAGTTTAATGGCAATCAGGCTTTAGTAATGTATTTGCCTCATTTGCGTTCTAGATTATGGGATTAGCATGACGCCAGACTCCCCGATGGCAGGATAAATTGACATAAAGTGCTGGTCCCCCATACCAGGGAACCACCTTGATATTACTGGAAACATTGTTGAAAGTCGCGTGAAACACCAGGTAATGAATCAAATGAACCTCACAAAGCATAGTATTCAAGTATCAAAGTCGTAGCAAGACATTTTATATGCGTACGTTACTTTAATCTGAAAAGCGGAATTCTTCTGCATGAAAAGCATTCAAAGATTTTTCTCTAGAAGAATGCGTTTTGGTTTTGAATAGGATGGAAAACATTTAGGGAAAAGGAGAATTTAAACATACAACAAGTATACTTCTTTTCACAAAATGTTTATTAAATGTAATGCTTTTTAATTAGAAATATGCAAGAGGGAACAGAGAAACAGTCCCTTTCAGATACTGTCTGAAAGGTTTTAGATTTCATTGTTTTGCGCATAAGTGTGTACATGTTTAGACCCACTGTGACAAGAACCTTTGCCCGGAGGCTCAATGGATCTTTATACGAATTGACGACGATCGGAGAAGGTGCCGTTTGATCAGGGTTCTGCGCTAATCTCGGAAAGGTCGATTTGCGCGTGACGTGGCCCCATTCAATCTCATTTGACATGCCAAAACTATCCAGATTCCGATTAAAAGATTAGCTGTACATATTGCATTAGCTCATAGAATTATAAATCAACCCGGTAATGTTTCATGTTAATCCCCAACCCGTTTATACACACATGTATATTATTATAGTCTGTTTCTAGTTCTACAGTAGTGGATGTTATACGGTATAAACCGGGTGAAATTTGCTGTACGGTACTATATCCTGCTGATGTTTGCTTTCCGTTTCATACCGGTGCAATTTGATGTTTTTTCAATTTGGTGAGGTTGCTACACGATTGCAAAAGGGGGCGTGCCCCCAAATAGTGCAATGTTTTGGTGTAGATTCCTGAATATGTGTTCGTCCAAGACGGTGCCAGAACAGCAACAAGAGAGCGAAATTGTTTTGTAGATAATGTAATATATAAGATATTATAGTCTGTTTCTAGTTCTACAGTAGTGGATGTTATAGGTTATAATACACCAAAAAATATCCTTCTTTGTTTCCATGTAAATCGACCAGTTTCGGTTCCTCAATTGTCACGCTTTCTAACCGTTTCTCATGCATAACACCATATATCATTTAAAAGAGTTACCTCCTAGCTTTAAGACAATCCAAAGAAAATGTGGGGTCATGCACTATGCAAGAAAGAACTCACCAGGCGAAAATAGTAACCGTCATTTTGGACCAAATCGGGCCCGGACAAAATGTCTAGCATTCTCTACTTTCACAACATACTAAAAGTGATCAAATCAATCATTTCCAGTGCATGCATCCTATACACATTCACAATGCATTTAAACTCAATGTCATATATTCAATACATTCTGGTGATGGTATACACTAATTTCTACGCAAACAAAGTTTTTTTAGGGACTATAGTACTGTACATCAGCAAGTCAGCGGATGTATTTAGGGTAATTTGACCTATACGGTATAAACCGGGTGAAATTTGCTGTACGTTACTATCCTGGTGACGTTTGCTTTCCGTTTCATACCGGTGCAATTTGATGTTTATCAATTTGTTGAGGTTGCTACACGATTGCAAAAGGGGCGTGCCCTAATAAAGTGCAATGTTTTGTTGTAGATTCCTGAATATTTGTTCGTCCAAGACGGTGCCAGAACAGCAACAAGAGAGCGAAATGGTTTTGTAGAGAATGTAATATATAAGTAGCAAATGTAATATATAAGATATATATATTATATTTTCAATAACAAAGTATATTTAATGGTATCAGGGACGTAGATTGTTGGAAGTTTTCTTATTAGAAAGCCCTTGATGACGATTATATAACATTTCAGTGTGTTCAATTCTTTCTTCTAAAGTACATTCCATCAGATTTTAAGATGAAACCAAATTTCGTCGTAAAAAGTCTTAATCCATCTTAATCTACAAGCTCACACCTCCGTAATGACGTTTTTCAGATAATTTCATTAACGAGAGAGATGATGGAAGTAACGAGTGCAGTAGTTTTTCGCCTCAATCAATCAAACATTATTTAATATATTGTTTTGCTCTACTCAAAACAGAAACCGCTGATAGCATTTCTCTCTTCTTTTGGTTGAATCTGTTAATTTTGGAAATATATTGCTTAACCGTAGTGTTCTCCCAAGTGTATCCTAAATTTCCCGTTCTTTAAGAACGTTTCATTTTAAAAAAAACAAAGGTTTGTAAAAAGCCAATATCTGAGTTATATAATCCAAGTCTTTTAAGGGCATCACAATAAGAAAAATGTCTTAACCAATTCTACTAAACGGATATCCGCTACTTTCCCCACATACAAACTCTTTCTGACGCCTATACAGTAGACAGAGTTTGGAAAAAAATCATTGTGGCAAATGAAGAAATTGCTCAGTAAGATCAATTTTTCCCTTTGCTATAACGTTTTTTCAGTTCTCTTCAATAATCTGTCTTCAGTTCAAAGAGATTTTCCTTACTTATCAGAGCTCCAGATAATGGGCGTTTTGCATGTTCAAACAATCCTTATTTTATCCTCTAACCCTATGTCACTGAGACGATTCTTTTGAGTATCCACAACATAGGGTTTGCTTTAATAATAAGAGAGAAATTGTGGGGAAAAGAGATAAATTTTTTCCCTTTGCCATAACATTTTCATTTCTCTTCAGTTTAAAGAGATTTTCTATACTTATCAGAGCTGAATCCTTATTTTATCCTCTAACCCTATGTTGTGGGTACTCAAAAGAATCGTCTCGCTGAGACGATTCTTTTGAGTACCCACAACATAGGGTTTGCTTTAATAATAAGAGAGAAATTGTGGGGAAAAGAGATCATTTTTTTTCCCTTTGCCATAAAATTTCAGTTCTCTTCAGTTTAAAGAGATTTTCTATACTTATCAGAGCTGAATCCTTATTTTATCCTCTAACCTTATGTTGTGGGTACTCAAAAGAATCGTCTCGCCGAGACGATTCTTTTGAGTACCCACAACATAGGGTTTGCTTTGATAATAAGGGAGATATTGTGGGGAAAAGAGCTGAATAATATCCCTCCGGACCTCTGCTTATGCCTAAATACTTTCACAGTCGTCTGCCGCTCGTCGGCTGTTTGATCCTTATTTTATCCTCTAACCCTATGTTGTGGGTACTCAAAAGAATCGTCTCGCCGAGACGACTATTTTGAGTACCCACAACATAGGGTTTGCTTTGATAATAAGGGAGATATTGTGGGGAAAAGAGCTGAATAATACCCCTCCGGACCTCTGCTCATGCCTAAATACTTTCAGTCGTCTGCCGCTCGTCGGCTGTATGTAGGAAAAGGTTAAATCTGTTTTCGTAGAGCATTCCCACTAAGAAATTAATGATAACTTCGAATGTTCTGTGTTTTCGTTGAAAGTATATTTATCAATGCCACTTGTGTTTGTGGGGAGAAAAAAACAACAACTGGCGCGCTCCTTCGTCCTTTATGCACACACAAATGTCTTCGTACATCTATAGATCCATTCCGAATAGACCTATCTGCATGTCCTTTAGACATTACAATAACTCGTTGTTGTTTCGTCGTTAATTTATCTGTCAAGGCATATAATGTATCAGCCGTTCTGCAGCAAGCGATATTCAAAACGTCTAGGAAAAACTATAAAAAAAAACTCTCTATGAAGGAAAATTTAATTAATAGAGTACACAAAGGATTGATTGATTGATTGATTGATTGGGGTTTAACGCCGTTTTTAATAATTTCTCAGTTAAATATCACACCTACTCATGCATTTCCTGGTTTTCTCACACCAGTACTCCACACAACAATCTTCCCAAGCAACTGGCTGCTTTTCCATATAGAATTAGCCCATTGGTGGAAGACGTATGACGCATGTCGCATTGACTTTTGTCAATCGTCGGAAAGAAAGTTGGCCGAGCCGGGATTTCGAACTCACAACCCCTTGAGTGACAGCCCGCGTCGCTACCGACTAAGGTACCGGGGCTCGGCAAAACGATATTCAAAACGTATAGGCAAAACTATAAAAATAAACTCTCTATGAAGGAAAATTGAATTAATAGAGTACACAAAGGAGAAATTGTTCAATAAGAGCAATTTCTCCTTTTTTCACAAATGATTATAAGGTCGTCTGCTGCAGATAAGTCAAAGTGTGTTTGGAAGTTGTAAAGGGTTAGGGAACAGCGCTGGTTATCTTTTTTGTTATCAAATGTTTTCTGGGTGAAATTCGTTTATTTTATTTCAAATTGAATCAATTCTCTAAAAAATTGTTATCCAAAAGTCCATTATAAAATCCCTTGAAATTGTAGTTTTTGAAGTAATTTGTATTTGACTATGATATTTATTCCCATATACAACAAATTTGCAGCAGACGACTTTGTAGTAACATAGTGATAAAAACCTGAAAAATCTCCATAAAAGATAGCTTTATTGTTAATTAAAGTTGAAAACATTGTGGCCAAAGGATAAATTGCTCATCATGAGCAATTTCATCTTTGGTCACAATGTTTTTAAAAGTCATCTGCTGCTATTGCGTCAAAATGCGTCTCTAGGTGGTAAAGGGTTAAACTTTAAAATGTCTTATTATTTTCGGTGTTTGACAAACGTGAATAACGTCAAGCGTCTTTTCACGCGCACCAATGGGCTTAACCTCTGTGTACTAACATTCATTTTCTAGAAAATAGTGCTCTTTTGATTGATTGATTGGGGTTTAACGCCGTTTTCAACAACTTTTCAGTCATATCACGGCGACCAGTTCACCTAGTCATGCGTTTCCTGGTTTTCCCACACCAGTACACCACACAACATACTTTCCAAGCAACTGGCTACTTTTCCACATAGACTGTGTGCTCTTTTGAATGCTGGTGTTTACACGTCCAGGACGCTCATAGCAGTGTGTGTATACCACGTGACTTTTGACGTCATATATGCATGGTCAGAAAGCAATAATTGCTCTTGATAAGAATGTAAAAACAATGGTAACTTTTTTTTATTTCTTCACCGTTTTTAATGAAACATGGCGCAGTCTACGCCGCTTACATGTCCTATCTCCGTGTTTTTTTTACAGGAGTTTGATTGGTGGTCTAGTTTTTTCAAACACTTCGACGAACCTGTTCTCAAAATCCAGTTTTGATAATGCTCCGGCTGTGGGCGCGATATTAATACATTTTGAGAAAAGGTTCATCGAAGTGTTTGCAGAAACTAACCCACTAATCAAACTCCGTTGATAAACCGGAGATAGGTCTCTTGTAAGCGGCGTAGACTGCGCCATGTTTCATTAACAATGATGAAGAAATAAAAAAGTTACCTTTGTTTTTACTTCTAAACCGGAGTAAAATATTTCTGTCCGGCGTAGCATTTGTAACGTCAAAGTCACGTGGTATACACGCACTGACATTGGTAACGCTTCCGTGATATAACAGGAAAACTGTTGAGAACGGCGGTAAACCAATCTCTAACAGGTTTCAAGTTTTATTCATTTTTTCACTAGAAGATCTCTCCTTTTTAAGCAATGTTTTCAAAAGTCGTCTGATGCAGAGGCGTTAGAAAGCGTCTGCAAGTAGTAAAAGAGGAGAAGGATCAGTATTAGTTATATTTGGATAGTTCTCATTTACTACACAATATTCACGAACAAATCAAAATATTCAAGACCGGCGTCACAGCCTGTTCATACATATAAAACTACTTTGTAACACTTTCTGAAACAGGAATAAAAATAAAAGTCTTGTCATTTTATTTGTCTCCTATATGTTTTGTAGTCTTCGTCCTCTTCCCCCGCGGGAGTATCGCTAGACGCTTTTACGCGTAATACACCGGAAGAGGGAGTTTAAGTCTGCAGACACTTGTTACATTGTTCGGTGTGAATCTGGGTGAACTTTACGAGGTAGAATATGCTAACCAAGAGGTGCATAAAACTACTTTGTAATACTTTCTGAAACAGGAATAAAAATAAACGTCTTGTCATTTTATTTGTCTCCTATAGGTTTTGTAGTCTTCGTCCTCTTCCCCCGAGGGAGTATCGCTAGACGCTTTTACACGTAATACACCGGAAGAGGGAGTTTAAGTCTGCAGACGCTTGTTACATTGTTCGGTGTGAAGACGGGTGAACTATACGAGGTAGAATATGCTACCAAGAGGTGCATAAAACTACTTTGTAATACTTTCTGAAACAGGAATAAAACTAAACGTCTTGTCATTTTGTTTGTCTCCTATAGGTTTTGTAGTCTTCGTCCTCTTCCCCCGAGGGAGTATCGCTAGACGCTTTTACGCGTAATACACCGGAAGAGCGAGTTTAAGTCTGTAGACGCTTGTTACATTGTTCGGTGTGAAGACGGGTGAACTTTACGAGGTAGAATATGCTAACCAAGAGGTGCACGAAGGAAGGATTCATTGTTTGATTGAATAATTGTTTGGTGATTTACTCCACTTTCATTAATGTTTCGGCTCGGCCAACTTTCTTTCCGACGATTGACAAAAGTCAATGCGACATGCGTCATTCGTCTTCCACCAATGGGCTAAGTCTATGTGGAAAGCAGCCAGTTGCTTGGGAAGATTGTTGTGTGGAGTACTGGTGTGAGAAAACCAGGAAATGCATCAGTAGGTGAACTGGCCGCCGTGATATAACTGATAAATTGTTAAAAACGGCGTTAAACCCCAATCAATCAATCAATCATTAATGTTTCAGTTATATCACGGCATTTTCTGGGTACGTCACCAGTGCTTCTGGTCCCTTTATTCCGACACCAGCCGGTCAGTCGTAATACTAACCCCGCAAGCCTGCGCACCATGTAAGGCAGCCATTACTAGCATTTTTTTTAAATATTCCATGGTGGGAAGAAACAACATGCGTCTTGTTTAAAACCAAAACTATGAGGACGAATATATTTAGAAGTTCAAGTGTGATCAAGATGTTTAATTTTCAAAGAATTTGTTGACTTATGAACTACGTTTTAACTAACCAGAAACAAACCTCATTGTATTTTTTATAGAAAATATGTTAACCTTTCCCGATAGAGAATCTCTCTTTATTTGCGAGAGGGGCATTAAAACTTGTTTTGCTATGTTTTCCGAGGATAATTGCAGCCTATAACGCAACAACGAGATATTCCCATGTCTCAACCCTTTCCCTCATACAAACGTTTTCAGACAACTCTGCAGCAGACGTCTTTTGAAAACATTGTAGCTAAAGGAAAGAAATTGCTCATAATGGGCAGTTTCCCCATCTTGCCCCACAATGTTTTCATCTATATTCAATAACAAAACATTCATTTAAGAAGATTTTTTCATATTTCTGCTCATATGATTTCAAAGTCGTCTGCTGAAGATTTGTCGTATATGGCAGGAAGAGTTAAAGAGTATTGTCCTGTTTGAGGTCACAATACACCAAAAAAGATCCTTCTTTGTTACCACGTAAATCGACCAAATTCAGTTCTCAATTGTCACACTTTTTAAGCGTTCCTTATGAGGAACACCATACAGTACTGTAGATCAGCAAGTCAGCGGATGTATTTAGCGTAATTTGACCTTGACATACTTTGCGAAGTTGTGCGGAGGACGTTATGGGGTTCGATTAGTCATAATACTAAAAAAATTGCATGACATGTTCTCTTCATCTGTGTGCATGTAGTTCGCATGTCACGTAAACTTTGAAACTTTGTAAATTATCCTGTTAAACCCTTTACTACTACATACAGCAACATGTTGCAGCAGACGACTTTGAAAACATCCTGCCAAAAAACGTGAACATTCTCTATAAGTAATGGTATGGTAATTGAATAAAGTTGAAAACACTGTGGCAAAAGGAGAAAGTGCTCGTTTTGAGCAATTTTTTCCTTTTGACACAGTGTTTTAAAAATTCGTCTGCTGCAGAGGAGTCAGAAAACGTCTGTATATGGGGAAAGGGTTAAGACGGTCATTCTCAAGCCTATTCTACTCAAAGGATTGATGGGTTAGCATAAAGACTGACTCGCATGTGTCATGATAAGTAGTTGTATTTGCATGGACAATCGTTTTTAAGATAGAATTAAATATTATGACGGAACAAAGAGTGACACCGTTTTCTTCAGAGCATTTGTTATCTTGCTTTGTAGGCAAAACTCAACATGCATACATTGTCTTCACAGTTAGAGAATATTGTTTTGTAAAGACCTGTTAGATTTCTAGAGAGATCGACATTCCTTTAGTATGAAAGAAGCCAGGTTCAGACGAATATCATCTAAACTATCTCACCATGTTGTCTTGTATTGATGTTTCATATTCAAACCTATAACACTTCAGTAACCTTGAAGTTGAAAGGAATCCTTATCCCTGTCCCAAATGTAGACGCATATTGACGCATACGAAGCAGACTAAGTTAACAATCATTGTGGCAAAACGACACCCGGGTCATAATGAGCAAATTAACCATACGTCACAATGATGTCTACGCTATTCAATTAATATTTTTTCGCATATATGTTTTCGATGTCGTCTGCTGTAGATTTGCTGTATGTCAAAAAAATGTCATACGTGTACGACACATCTAGTCTACCATTACAGTTATAAAGTGAATGGGGGCAACATAGTGCATTCCTTATGCATGTACGACACAGCAGTTCTATAGTAAATGGAAGCATTTTTTATACATGTAAATGTATGATAAATTATCTAAGAAATAGTCTACCAATACAGTTATATGCAATACATATACATATAGTATACCAATACAGTTATATAGTAAATTGGAGTCAACATACCGTATTCTTTATACATGTACGATATATGATCTTATATCTAGTCTCTCAATACAGTTCTAAAGTGATAATGCACTCCTTATGCATGTACGATAAATATAGTCTTCCAATGTTCTATAGTAAATTGGAGGCAACATAACGTATTCTTTATACATGTAAATGTATGATAAATGATCTAAAAAATAGTCTCTACCAATACAGTTATATGCAATCTTATACATATAGTATCCCAATACAGTTATATAGTAAATGGGAGCCAACATAATGCATTCTTTATACACGTAAGCTATATGTATGATAGATGGGGCCAACAGAATGCACTCCACATACATGTAAGATGCATATAGCCTTCGCATATCGTTATACAAGTTTACATGATTTACAAGTTTATTGAGAAATATCGTGGAAAATATACCCATGCGTATACAGTATCTAACAAGAAACATATTAACATAGGTAATTCAAAAGTTACAAATATTAACTTACATTTGGATTTTTTTTAACATTACAGCCAGTGTATTAACCTCAGTAATTTTACTAAACATATATCTGTCATTAAATAAAACATTATAAGTATTATACAAAGAACGATATAAACATTAAATACATATGTTAATTGTATTTTCAAAGTGTGGAGAACTAAGTGAACAAAGTGTGTTCGCCATTCAAAGAATTGAAAAACAAACAAAGACACATTCTTTATTAATTTTGGACTGTCAGATGTCATGAGATCAATAGATTTCAAAATATTGAGTCTTTTCCGATAATGCCTTTTTATAAATTTATTTTTAATTATTGATAAAATGGACATTCTCAAATAAAATGAAACTCATCTTCGGTTATTTTCAAACAAAGTTTACAATATCTGTCGTATATTGGAATTTTAGACGTCGCCATCTTCCTGTTTCAATATTTTTCAATCTACGTGCCGAAGGTCTCAATCTAGTTACAATTAAAATAGTTTTAAATTTGTCAATGTCAATGCAATTAAAGATATTGATGTATTCGAAAATTTAAGTATAAAACTTATTTGTTTGCAGTCCTCGATTGTCACACTTTCTAAGCGTTTCTCATGCAGAACACCATATATCATTGAAAAGAGTTACCTCCTAGCTTTAAAACAATCAAACGAAAATGTGGGTTCATGCATTATGCAAGAAAGAACTCACCAGGCGAAAATAGTAACCGTCATTTTGGACCAAATCGTGCCCGGACAAAACCGGTGTTTAGCATTCTCTACTTTCACTTTCAAACAAGGTGAAAATACTAAAAGTGATCAATTCAATCATTTCCAGTGCATCCTATACACATTCGCAATGCATTTAAACTCAATGTCATATATTCAATACATTCTGGGGATGGTATACACTCATTTCTACGCAAACAAAGGTTTTTTTAAGGGACTATAGCAAGTCAGTGGATGTATTTAGCGTAATTTGACCTTTACAGTAAATAGGTGCCAACAAAATAGATCTTTACTGGAAGAATGATGTATCAGTGTGTATTACTCCGCGTTGTACATGCGGTTTTTCCTTTGCAATTATTTCTAAATATCCCCTGTAATAATACACATAGCAAAATTGTTTCCTTAGAGGAAATGGAATGCATGTCAAAAAAAATGCAATTTAATTCGGTGTCATTATCAGTGAGCGATTGTCACTAAAATGTCGATTGAAATGTAGAAAAACCAACTGAAATAACGCAAATTAACTTTATTGGGGGGACAATGGCCCCTCGGTCGTGTGCCTCCAGTATGGAGTATGATCAATCCACTCAGCTTTACTGTTTGGTAAATGATTGTATGTGTTACTAGATTAACCTTCAACGACAATTTACTTTATGAACAAGGATTCCACCGTGGTCGAGTGGTGAGCGTCGGGGATTTGAAACCGGTTGTCCCGGGTTCGCGGCATGACGGTCATGATGGAGAGCCCTAGTACAAGGCTCATTTCCTAGCCTAGTACTGGTTTGTTTACCCAGGGAGCATGAATATGTGAAACTGTCGCCGTGATATAACTGAAATAATGTTGAAAACGGCGTAAACCACACAACAATAACAACAACAAAACAAAACCTTATGAACAACACTTCAACAGGTTAATAAGGTTGATCTGGATCTACACGAGTTACAAACGCTCAAATACTGAAACTGTGGTTTTGGTCGGAACACAATTAGTATAGGAATACGCGTTATAGGAATATTGTTTCTACATTTAACCTTTGCCCTCATACGACAATTCTGCAGCAGACGACTTTGAACATATTCTGTCAAAAAATGTAAAATCTCTATAATTGAATGGATAACCTATGACTAAAAGTGGAAAACATTGTGGCAAATGGAGAAATTGCTCGTTTTGAGCAATTTCTTATTTTGTCACTATGTTTTCAAAAAGCCGTCTGCTGCAGAGGCGTCAGAAAGCGTTTATATGAGGGGAAAGGGTTAAGATGAATATATTACCTGTGACATTAGCGTTGCGTATCTTATGCTCATATCTTTCCGGGAATTGAATAGTGAGGCGTCTACGGCAGACGTAATTGCTACCACATGACATGTTAAATTGTCCCCGAGTATATATTCTGTTCCGTCTCAAAATCTGTATCAAATTATGGTCTCTTGTAAATGTTTTGATTCCTTGTCATAGATTGATTCAATAAGAATTCGTTTTTAAACTCTTTTCCACTTTCAGACGCATTTTGACGTATCTGCGACAGACGACATGTGAAAAAAAAAAGATTACAAAATGAGATATTGTTCATAATGAGCACTTTATCCTTTATCATAATGTTTGCAGCTCTATTCAATAGCAAAACTTTCTTTTATGATATCGGTTTTTCTTATGCCTTCCCCATTAGTTCCAAAAAACATCTGCTGCTTGATTGTCGTACTTGGGGAAAAGGTTAATCTCATAAATATTAAATCACGTGGTTGGCTGACTTTGAATGTGTTTACGGGCGATGGTAAGAGACGATTGGAAATGGCGCATGTATTACATAGGGTACACTTAAACCCAATCCCTCATACGACAATTCTGCAGCAGACGACTTTGAACATATTTTGTCAAAAAATAGAAAATCTCTTTAATCAATTGAATGGATAACCTATGACTAAAGGTGGAAAACATTGTGGCAAAAGTAGAAATTGCTCGTTTCGAGCAATTTCTTCTTTTGTCACTATGTTTTCAAAAAAGCCTGATACGGACGGACATGTGCTCAAATATGTATATAACAACGTCGCCCGCACCCGTCTCTGGTGCGGGAAGTCGCTTGTTCGAGTCAAGATATTTAAAATGTGTAGCCATGACTTGTCCCTCTCGCAATAACGACTGTCTGTCTCTCTGGTGTCTGGGTAACTGGGTTAGTAGTAACGTTGATTGATTGGGGATTTAACGCCGTTTTCAACAATGTTACAGTTATGTCACGACGGCCAGCTCACCTACTCATATGTAGGCTTTCTCACAACCAGTGAGTACTTCATACAACATTGTTTCCAAGCAACTTGCTCTTTTCCACGTAGACTGATATGATAGCCCATTGGTGGAAGACGAATGACGCTTGTCACAATGACTTTTGTTAAACGTCGGAAAGAATGTTGGCCGCCGAGCTGGGGTTCGAACTCACAACCTCTGGATTGGCAGCCCGCGACGTTACCGACTGAGCTACCGGGGCTCGGCTACTGGTAACGGTGCTGGTAACGTACTTAGGACGCACCGTGGTTTAACTGAACCATTTTCTAATGCGGCGTTATACGCCACACACACATATAAACTAAACATTTAGAGTCCCCACGAACTATATGTATTAAATTGCAGCGACATATAAGCGATTTTCTAAAAAGAAAAAAGTCAACCTCATTGAACATATACGATCAGAGTAAATCCAGAACAGCCTGTCAAGCAGCGCAGACTTATCGGAAACCGCACTGAAACTCTTATATACAGTTTATCAAGAAACTTCCGATAAACAGTAAACATTTGCATTACAATAGTATCAATAAATAAAACCAATCTTTAACCACACCCCTCCCACCACACCCCAAATACACTAAGCTGTGTTTTTCCCGGAGCATGAGAGAAGTTTATAGGTTAGAGCGCCCCCCCAGGTTCGATCCCCGGCCAGATTATATCAAATAAAATGGTAGTAATGGGGTTCCTACATTGGCGCTCATGTGTGTGAGGTTAGCATGACGACTGGCTCGCTAGTGTCAGGATCACTGGCCGGAAGTACTTACAATTTACTCATAAAAACGCCGTGAAATAACTGAAACCTTGTTGAATACGTCGTAAAACACAATTCAAACATAGACAAAATATCTGCAGCACAGATCATATCAAAGAGTTTAGACAGATACTCCAATACCTTTCACTTTCTGAGAACGCACGCAGACTTTCCAAAGTTTAGACATGTTCTATATGCTACCAGACTGGAATATCTTCCTCGGGCAAATACAATTAAAGCAATTTCCTTTTTTGCCTTGACATAAAAATCCCGCAGATAAAACATATTTGTACGCGCCGTGTCATCACTAAGGGATAAAAAACAACACTGCACTCTGTGATAAGCGTTTGTAGTGTGTAGACCCAGACGAGGCTTTGCGTGCATGCAGTCACATCAGATCCCTCACTGTGTACATACAAGTGAAATAAACAAGAAACCCAACATTATGGCCTCTGCGTAATGTATCGATCCAGATCAGCCTGCGCAGTCCGCGCCGACTGATCCGGCCGACACATTCCGTCTCAGAGTGATAGAAGAGTAATGATTCCTGAAACATAACAAAAATCCACAGGAGGCGAAAAGTGTCTATCCGTGTAAGCCTGCGGGCACAAAAATCCACAGGAGGCGAAAAGTGTCTATCCGTGTAAGCATGCGCAGGCTGATCTAGATCGATACATTACGCAGAGGCCATAATGTTGATTTTCTTGTTTATTTCACTTGTATGCACACACTGTATGCACACACTGTAGAGTCCACAATGTAAGTTTTCTCGCGGGACGTCTCAATGTCAATTACGCCAATTCGAGTCAACGTGTGGTTGATGCAACAGGAACACCTTTATCTAATGCCGCAGTCAGCCAATATCTATCGGATTCGCATACAGGCATTGTCGAGACAATAAAAACGCAGGTCGCGTTTGGTTCCTTATGTTTGTATAGATTCGCATATCAAATGTAATAACCATATAGCTATAGTACACACTGCAATCATGTTCCTTTTTTTCTTTTTTTGAGAAAGTTTTCTTCATCTAATCCCATAATGTAACTATACAAAATCGTGGGGAGTTAACTTCAGATGTTTTCAATTTTATATTGTCTCGCAATGAGTTCTGTTCTGAATATTATTCCTCGTGATACTTATCTGCAGACAAGTAAAACAGCAATTAGAGTTATTTATTAACCTCATACTTCCCTCCTCTTCCGCCCCCCTTTTTTCACATTTTTTAAACATACTGGAAACTTTTCTTTCATATATTGGCTTTACATTGTTTATTGACTGTGTCTTTATATATAACTTTCCCCCATTGAGAAGACGGCAGGCACATAAAAGAGTGTTAACATATGTTATCAATTCACCGTTTTCCAAACTAAAGAGATTACATATGTATTATTTTTTTTTACAGATACACGCTGCCTGAATTACCATCGCGGATCACACAATAAAAACCACAGAGAACGATTTCGTTTTGTAGACAAGTTGTCGAAACGAGGAGAGAGACCTACTATGAACGTAACCACTCACACGTTATAATTAGTTAAGTGTACTATTTCTGGATATTTAAACCCGACTTTTACAGTGCATATATATATATATATATATACACGTAATAACGACCCACAAACGAATGTGTCTTTTGGAGTATCACGTTTTTGTTACAATTGTGCATTTTACTATGTCGGGAATGTGGTGTCAAGACAGATAATTCGGAAGTTATTAACGTATGTATACAGGTATGTTATTTTGATTAGTATTACAATATATAATTAAGAAATAATTGCTTTCAAACCTAGCTAAGACTTCTAAAAACCTTATATTATTATAAATGTCAACGTATATATTTTCAAATGTTTGAACCTATATATGATTATAGATCTTCATGTAAACCATCATGTTTTGAGCCGTCTCGCGAGAAAATAAACATTGTGGACTCTGCGTAAAGTATCGGCCCGGATCAGCCTAAGCATGCCGCGTACATATAGGCTAACCCGGACAGACAATGTTCGCCTCCCTGTGGATTTTCTGTTTCAGGAATCTTTACTCTATACCTCTATTCCCCGGAGAGCCCATTATGTTTGTTTTCTCACGGAACGGCTTTTATTATGATACATAACTCAGACTAATATTGAAACTATCCCAACATTAAATTTCCAGTTTAAAGTGTTTGAGTATTCAATTGCAATTACGGTATGGGCTTCAGAGTTTAGTGAAAAAACATCTTGAACTAAAGGAATTGATATTTTGTTTCGCGTTCAATTATAACGACTGTTGAATATATGTAGCGTCATGTGTGATTTTCTATAGGCATTTTAGTCAGAATGTTATGAAGTGGTTAGAATTGTATAATCAATTCTCCTTTGCCGCACTTTAAAATGTGTAGTAATGAATTTCCCTTATTGGCACGCAGGAGTGTTGGGTTAGCTATGGAGCACCT
This sequence comes from Serripes groenlandicus, assembly GCA_031761405.1. Lineage (NCBI taxonomy): Eukaryota > Metazoa > Mollusca > Bivalvia > Cardiida > Cardiidae > Serripes > Serripes groenlandicus. The sequence goes on along the minus strand of JASEVX010000002.1, from coordinate 133,741,048 downwards.
TTACTGTATTATGATGACTTGTTTGCTTTATATACGCTAGATATTTCATTATATGCAGTAGATTTGTTATTGTGTGTAGTAGATAAAACGGTATACGTGGTGCCTTTTACATTATATGATGTGCAAACTGAAATATATGTGGTAGTCACTGTGTCCATTATGTGTGGTGCAGTGCAAATAACATTATACATCGTACTTTCATTTATATACACTGTAGAGCTCACAGTATGTGTTTAAACTGTCTCAGCGCACTAGATTTACTCGTACGAAACATTCGGATTCGTTTCAATCCGGCAATAACCGGTATTGTTCGGAAATATCCGAACCATCTCATCATAATGACGAAACTACCGCATATAATGATGGAAGCACAGCATATAAGGAAATCGCATGTTTTATCTACTACACACGATAACAAATCTACTGCATATATTGGTCCGTGTACCGCACACAAATTCGAATGCACTGCATATAAAGACAGTCCCAACACATATAAGAAGAGTTGCACTACATATAACCAATACAGTACAGCATATAAAGAAAACAGTACCACACATAATGAAAGATCTACTGCATATAATAAAAGATCTACTGCATATAATGAAATATCTACCGTACATAAGCAAACAAGTCATCATAAGACAGCAAAGGCGTTCCATAGTATATAAGCAAACAAGTCATCATAAAACAGTAAAGGCGTTCCATAGTATATAATCAAACAAGTCATCTCAAGATATCAAAGGCGTTCCATAGTATATAAGCAAACAAGTCATCATAAGACAGTTAAGGCGTTCCATAGCATATAAGCAAACAAGTCATCATAAGACAGTAAAGGCGTTCCATATTATATAAGCAAACCAGTCATCACAAGACAGTAAAGGCGTTCCATAGTATATAAGCATACAAGTCATCACAAGACATTAAAGGCGTTCCATAGTATATAAGCAAAGAAGTCATCACAAGACAGTAAAGACGTTCCATAGTATATAAGCAAACAAGTCATCATAAAACAGTAAAGGCGTTCAATAGTATATAAGCAAACAATTCATCATAAGACAGTAAGGGCGTTCCATAGTATATAAGCAAACAAGTCATCACAAGACAGTAAAGGCGTTCAATAGTATATAAGCAAACAAGTCATCACAAGACAGTAAAGGCGTTCCATAGTATATAAGCAAACAAGTCATCACAAGACAGTAAAGGCGTTCCATAGTATATAAGCAAACAAGTCATCATAAGACAGTAAAGGCGTTCCATAGTATATAAGCATACAAGTCATCACAAGACAGTAAAGGCGTTCCATAGTATATAAGCAAAGAAGTCATCGTAAGACAGTAAAGGCGTTCCATAGTATATAAGCAAACAAGTCATCATAAGACAGTAAAGGCGCTCCATAGTATATAAGCAAACAAGTCATCATAAGACAGTAAAGGCGTTCGATAGTTAGCATTACGACTGACCCGCTTTGTGTCACGATAAAAGGATCAGTAGTACTGGTAAATTGTTTCAGGAAAACGCCGCGATATAACTCAACAAATGTTGAAAGCGGCATTACACACGAACTAACAAACAAAGAAATCTCCTTTCGCGCAATATTTGAAAAAGAAAAGTTAAAACTACATGTAAATGTATATTGAAACAATTTACATGTATTTACGAAAAAAAAAGGTAAATCTATTAATGTCTTTCAGCTCACTGACGTGTGAGATCATAGAAATCGTTTACGAGCAACTTTTGTCTTCGGGGAGATGAAACAATGCATAGAAAATTAAGCGTTTTGTCTTTATGAGTGTGTAGCCGTTTTTCTCCCATTGGTTTTGTAGGTAATGCGTTTTACAGATGTCGAGGAAATTAGTTTGAACCTATTTATTGAAGCCCTTTTCTTCCGCCATACTCGATTTTAAAACAACGTTTACGGACGCCGTATTGAATGACTTTAAACTTATCTGAACAATGAAGATCGCGATCAGCCTGGACAATCGTGCAGCCTAATATTGGTCTTCATTGTTCGCTGAACTAAGTTCTCAATATACAGCAAAATGCTCGTCTGTAAATGCGATAGAGCTTTGTTTAAATTAAATGGTTGTTATACATGTACAGGTTGCAGGAATTTCAGGGGTAAAAGGGTTACCGTAAATTGCGAAAAAAACAATCTGACGTAAAAACCGTGAACGTCTGTTTTTTAAAACAAAAAAGACTGTAGAAAGGCAATTAATCGGAAATATACAAAACATCGAGGAAATTGAATGAGAATTTTAATACCGCGTTGTAAAAAAATCGTGGGGAATGTTAGAATGGCTCATTTTGGCTCATAAGTCGTATAAATCAAGTATACTTTAAAGTTATCACACTTTAGATCTCTAGATAAGGGGCCTTTTACATGTTCTAAAATCCCTATTTGACATTATAACCCTATGTTGTGGGTACTCAAAAGAATCGTATCATTGAGACGATTCTTTTGAGTACCCACAACATAGGGTTTGGTTGGATGATAAGAGAGATATTGTGAGGAAAAGAGCTGTATACGCCTCCTTATCTGGACCTCTGCGAGTGACTTGTATGACAACTACACTAGTTCACCTACCCATGTGTTTCCTGGTTGTCTCACACCAGTGCTCCTCACTCATAACAGTCTTTCTCAGCAACTGGTAGCTTTTCAACATGGACTGCTAGCCCCATTAGTTGAAGAACAATGAAGCGTGTTGCATAGTATTTTGTCACTGACTGTCAAGGAAGAATATTGGCCGAGCTGGAGCTCAAACTCACAACCCCTGTATTGACAGCCCGCGTCGCTACTGACTGAACTACCGGTGCTTGGCACCATTTTATTGGAAACAAGCAAATTCAGAGAATTATGGTCCCCCGCCAGGGTCAAGGTCACAAAAATTGGTATTGATGGAAAGGGGTTGTCACAAGGAATACACATGTGAAATATGAAAGCAGTACCTATTACGGTTCAGAAGTTATGACCAAGGTTAAAGTTTTTGTGACAGCGTGACTGACGGACGGACTGACGGACTGACGGACTGACGGACTGACTGACGAATGAGAACTAATAGTCCCCACGCTTTCGCTAAAGCGGGGGACAATAATTGTATAACCAGGACAAGTGTTTTAACCCCAATGCCTTATGTATTCTTGCAAATGCTACATGCATCGTCATCCATGATTGTGGAGCGTTTTTGCACATTTTCAGAGTATGCTTGAACCGTTGATCACATACAGAAGCAATTATCGGCGTCGTCTCTGCAGCAGATGGCTTTTGGTAGAATGACATACTTTTCGGAAATTTCAATTGCTCTTTTTAGTTCAAATGTTAAATACTTTGAGTTAAACCGAACCAATACGCGTAATATCGTATGTGTACACTCATGTAAATGACTGTATCTAAAAGATAAGTGTAAGAGCATAAGTAAACCCTTTGTTTAATTAGACTCACCATACAGATATCAATGACTGCGGTATAAACAAACTGTTTCGTTGTTATAGTACTTGTTAAGTACTTGTTAAATTACTCGTTAAAGTACTTTCACTTAGTCGAACTTGTGGTTAAAACCCGAAAGCATCCGAGTAGTGTCCCCTATAATCAATCCTGCATTGTCACGGCCTGGGTGGTGTAGTGGTAGAGTGTCCGGCCTGGGTGGTGTAGTGGTAGAGCGTCCGGCCTGGGTGGTGTAGTGGTAGAGCGTCCGGCCTGGGTGGTGTAGTGGTAGAGCGTCCGGCTTGCGTGCAGGAGGTCGCGGGTTCGATCACCGTATGCGTCATATAACAATACTTATGATGGTAATAAATGACTGTCCGTCTTGGCCCTCAGGGTTGCTGGGTTAGCAGTACGACTGTCTATTTGGTTGTAATTGGATAAAAGGGTCAGAAGCACTGGTTACAGAACACGATGTGATATAACTAAAAAAAACGTTGACTAGCGGCGTCAAAACATCAATCAGTCAATATCAATCAATGATTAACTGTGCCTCTCTTTTGTTCACATTGAGATTATTCTATTTTTTTGCTGGAAAGAGTTTATGTGGATACACGAATAGCATTAACAGGTTTCATCAGAACTTGGCCGCTTTTATTGGATATTCTCTAAATCGTACAATCAAAATAACTTTGATAACGTTTGGCAATTTCACAGTGATTTCAGTTTTGATTAATTGCGTTTGCATGGATCTGAAACAGGACGAAGGTTAATGTTTTGCGTATCGATCTGAACGTATCTAAAAAAAAATATATATTGATCAACAAATATCGATTTTCTATTACTCTCCGTGATTTTACCGAGAAGGTATCACATGTCCATGTAATGTGTATTGTACCATTGACCTTTTGATATGAATAAATGAATGAGTAAATATCCCTTTATTGACTCTGTTGAGCTTTAGTTGTTTCTTTAACCACCCTGTCCCAAATACAGACAATCTGCTGATTAAGATTTTGAAATATTACTGGCAAAAGTTGGGGATACTCTCTTTAAATGCATTGATTGATTGATTGATTGGGGTTTAACGCCGTTTTTAACAATTTCTCGGTTATATTACGGCAGCCAGTTCACCTAACTCATGCATTTCCTGGTGTTCTCACACCAGTACTCCACACAACAATCTTCCCAAGCAACTGGCTGCTTTTCCACATAGACTTAGCCCATTGGTGGAAGACGAATGACGCATGTCGCATTGACTTCTGTCAATCGTCGGAAAGAAAGTTGGCCGAGCCGGGATTCTATAAATGAAACTGTAGGTATTGAAAAGAATTGAAAACTTTATGACAAGTGGAGGAACTTCCCCGGTTTCGTTATACTAAACAAAGGTAGAAATGGTTTTCTTCATACCTTTGGTGCTCAAAGATTGTCGGGATAGCATTACGAATGTATCGCTGGTGTCAGGAAATAAGCAACCAGTAATACTGGTAACTAACCCAGGATGTAACTTCCCGTGACGTAACTGAACAATTGTTGAAAGCGGCGTAAAAAAACACAATACAAACAAATATACAGATTATTAACCTACGAATACAGGCAATTTTATCCAAGTTGCCAAAGTTGGATACATGTATAAGTTATTGGGATTCGCTTCGTTATATATCCCTTATTGTCAGGCTTTTCCGGCTGTCTGTCTGTCTGTTTGTTTGTAAAGTTATTTAGATTCGCTTCGTTAGATATCCCTTATTGTCAGGCTTTTTCCGTCTGTCTGTCTGTCTGTTTGTTTGTAAAACGACGCTCCACAGCCCAAACCGACGGGCCGATTCCGATGAAACTTGGTGAACATGTGCCATACGGGCTCAGGGTGTGCGCATTTGAGTTTCGTTGCTAAGGACCCACAACCAAGGCGAATCCCACGTCGCCTACCGGCTTGTTTGAACTGTTCTTTGACACGCAAACCCAGATCAACCTTCGATGATATCCTCAGGTCGATATGGTCCGACACCTTTACGCAAATACCAAATGATTGGTTTTCAGAGAACCGGCCTGACACATCAATAAGTAATGAAAAATAATGCGCTGTTGGCCCGGTTTTTTATTGGAATTGTGTCACTTGTAACTCAGTTACTGTCACGGGTTTTTCTGTTGCGTCTGCGATGCATTATAGTTTTTTGTTCATGCGATTTAAGTCCCTTTTTGTCTGATGCGAACGCATTCTGATGCCTCTGCTGCAGACGACGTTTAAAAACATTGTGCGAAAAAGGACAACATTGCTTATAAAAGCGCAATATCTTCTTTTGCAAAAATGTTTTCAAATATATGTTCAATAGTTATAAGTTCATAATTATATAGAGATGTGCCATATTTATGTATACATGATTTCAAAGTCGTCTTCTGCAGAATAGTTGTATGCGGGAAAAGGTTTCGCGATGATTTAAACTTGTTTTTGCTTGTGGTTTACGCTGCTTTTGATACTGTTTGTGAATTATCACGGCGTTTTCCTGTATGTGTAACCAGTACGACAAGTCAATTTATCCTGCAACCAGCAGGCTAGCCGTAATGCGAACCCCACAATCATATCCGTGTCAAGGAAGAAAAGCTATTACTGCTCAATCTAAAAGTATTTGGTAAGGCTCGGCCCGTGATCTATCCCCGGGGCTGCCGCTCTGCCACTACACCATCGATGCGGGTTTAAGGTAGAACGCGCCTCTTAAAACATATTCGAATTTCCTCACGAAAGTTTGCACTACCATAATACAGCATATGCCCAATAAGATTCTGTTCTTACTTTGTTCGTATCTAAAACAGTTTTGAAACTACGAGACCTCAAAGTATACCACTGACGTCACTGTTTAGACGTCTCTCAAATGTCCCTCGTTAAAACAACAACATGAGATAGTTTGGTCAATTTTACGTTGATAGCGGCGAAAGTATATCACGATTTGCATCTTAAGAATACCTGTACGTACATTTGTTTCTTAGTGTCGTACGTTTAAAAAGAATAACGCGTCTGTAACGTCACTTTTCAGGAGCGAAAAACAGAGTCCAAGCTTTCCGAAAGAGATCGCCCGTTAACAGTTTCTACATAGATCAATAACTCCAAAGTTCAAGTTACTATATATTATAGTATGAATATTCAATGACACAAGCGTCATTCATCTTTCACTAATGGACTAAACGTGTTTGTAGAAAAGCAGCCAGTTGCTTAGAAAGACTGGTGTGTGGAGGGTGTACTGTTGTGAGAAAAGCCAAGAAACACAAAGGTTATGTGAACGGAACACACTGGTATGACTGAAACATTGTTGTAAGCGACAATAAACCCCAAACAGTAAATCAATAGATCAATAGTTGGAATTCACATAGCATACATACAACACGTAACACATATCTGATAAATACGAAACGACCACGGAGTCTCCCAGATTGTTTTCAGCTAGGTCGGTGTCATTTTGGTTGATTGCAGAATTTGATAAATGGCAGCGTTCATTTTTATGACAATAAAATCGCCACCATGATGGAATGATGTAGTTATTACGATTTAGTCATTAAATGTAAACGACATCATTCAGGAATAGCGAGCCGAGGGCGCTCGATAGTTTTTGTATTACCAGGCAACATTAACCCGGTGCTGACCTTTAACGATTTTCAGGGCCATCTATGATTGAAAGAGTTAAAAAATATTATTGCATGAGCTCATTCATATTGATCATTATATTATTTTTAGTGGAATTATTAAGCCTTTCCCTCATACGACAATTCCGCAGCAGCAGACTTTGTAAACATTAACCCTTTCCCTCATACGACAATTCCGCAGCAGACGACTTTGAACATATTTTGTCAAAAGTTTGAAAATCTCTATAATTGAATGGATAACCTATGACTAAATTTGGAAAACATTGTGGCAAAAGAAGAAATTGTTCGTTTTGAGCAGTTTCTTCTTTTGTTACTATGTCGTATGCTGCAGAGGCGTCAGAAAGTGTATATATGAGGGAAAGGGTTAAATTGAGCGCCGTATATCTTAGTATGTGCGCTTTCTTTGACATTTGACAATTGACATTTGATTAAACAACGTATAATGTGGTTGCTTTTTTAAATTTAGATTTGAAATAGACAAAGTTATCTTAAGAAATGGTGGCAACTCTTTTTATCAAAGATATTTAGATACTACTCGTTTTTGATAAATTACTAACACACATCAGAATAATAATTGTCCACCTTTATGATGTAGCAACCTTTCCCATATACAGACGTTTTCTGACGCCTCTGTAGCAGATGACTTTTGAAACCATTGTGACAAATGAATAAATTGGTCATCATGAACAATTTTGCATTTTGTCAGAAATGTTTCTAAAAGCTTTTAAACACTCATTTATGAAGATAAGATTTTTTACATCTTAGCCATCGTGTTTTCATAGTCGTTCAATCCAGATTTGTTGTATGTGGGAAAAGAGATTAGACCGATAGGTAAATTCTGACAAATAAATCGAAATAACCCAAGTTTTACACCAACTGCGCACACACACGAGTATATCAAGCACCGAACGTGAACGTTCTAATTTAGAAAATAATTCCAATAAATCTAGATTAAATTTCTCTTTCAATTCTCAAAAAAACACTTGATATATACCATTTCGTTTAATGCTATGATACGACACCAGATAAGATAATAAACAAATTTGAATCTTTTCCCACGTTCTAAGCTTTCTGTGACTCCCATGCAGCAGATGCCGTTTGCAAATGTTGTGACAAATAGGTAAATTTCTCGTGATAAACAATTTCCGTTTTTAATACAATTTGTTCAAGTATATTAAAAAGTATACACGTCACCTATTGCAGATTATTTCGTATATGTGAAAGGGTTAAATTAGAAATATCTTTCAATTCTACACAAAGGAGCACTGTCTATTGGGAGAGAGACAAGTTTTCGCGCTGTATGTTGTTAATGCCTCGGATATAAAAAACAACAAGAAATGAAATAAATCATTTTATGGTAAATATTCGTCATCCTGTAAAAACTCTTTACTGTAATGAAGTCTGAAAATAAACGCGAGAAGAACGTAGTAGACACTTATCTCTATCGTACTCCATAGTGAAACCATCTCATAGTTAACCCTTTCCCTCATACGACAATTCTGCAGCAGACGACTTTGAGCATATTTTGTCAAAAAATAGAAAATCTCTATAATTGAATGGATGACAAAAAGTGGAAAACATTGTGGCAAAAGGAGAAATTGCACGTTTTGTGCAATTTCTTCTTTTGTCACTATGTTTTCAAAAAGCCGTCTGCTGCAGAGGCGTCAGAAAGCATCTATATGAGGGAAAAGGGTTAACACGGAGGTACAGATAAGAAGGGGGGTAAAACAGCTCTTTTCCCCACAATATCTCTCTTATTATCCAACCAAACCCTATGACGTTGGTACTCAAAAGAATCGTTCCAATGAGATGAATCTTTTGAGTACCCACATCAAAGGGTTATATTGTCTAATTAAAGACTTTGAAACATGCAAAAACGCTCCTTATCTAAGGCTCTGGTTAAAAGTCACTTTTTAATACATACCCACCGCCTCGATTGTGTAGTGGTAGAGCGTAGGTCTCGGATGCGGGAGGTCGCGGGTTCGATCCCCTGCCGGATCATAACAAAGACTATAACACATAGTAGTAATGGCTGCACCCCTTGGTGCTCAGTGCTGCGGGGTTAGCATAACGACTGACCGACTGGTGTCAGGATACATTTTTTGTAATAAACCAGTACTAGTACTGGCAACTTACCAATGATTGATGGCTTCGAAAGAATGTTGTGTAAGTACTGGTGTGGGAAAGCCAGGAAAACATGGGTAGGTGCACTGACCGCCGTGATATGACCAAAGCTGTTGAAAGCGGCGTTAAACTCCAAACAAACAAACAAACAAAAAACCAATGATTGATTGATTGGGGTTTAACGCCGTTTTAAACAAGTTCTCAGTCATATCACGGCGGCCAGTTCACCCAAACACGTATTTCCTGGTTTTCTCACACCAGTACTCCACACAACAATTTTCCCCAAGAAACTGGCTGCTTTTCCACATAGGCTTAGCCCATTGGTGGCAACTCACCAAGGACATGCCGTGATATAAATGAAAAATGATTGAAAGCTGCGTAAAAATTAAACAATCATTCTATCAATTAACACTTGTCACATGCGGACGCGTTTTCAAGCCTTATCAGCAGACGGCGATTTAAAACACCCTGGCAAAAGTAACAATTGCTCATTAATGAACATTTAATCATTTTGTCGAAAACTTTATTCGAAAGAACGTTGTTAACAGCACGTAGTAGACAATTCACACTTATCCATCGTGAAACGAGCTCACTGTTAAACCCTTTTCCACATACATCAAACACAGTAACAGACACATTTGAAAACACTTCAAAACTCTCTATAAATGAAAGAACACTTCTTGATCAATAAAGAAGGGTATCGTTTGCAGAGGCGGCAGAAAGAGTTTGCATATGGGAAATGGTTAACATACATGTTTTATTTAATACGATTCAACACGAAGACGCATTTACGCGTATGCATTTGCCGACTCTATCATTGAAACACTATAACAACAGTAGATTGATTGATCGGGGTTTTAACGCCGTTTTCAACAATTTTTCAGTCATATCACGGCGACCAGTTCACGAACTCATGCGTTTCCTGGTTTTCCCACACCAGTACACCACACAACATACTTTCCAAGCAACTGGCTACTTTTCCACATAGACTGTTAAACAGCCCATTGGTTAAAAAAGACGAATGACGCAGGTCACAGTGACTTTTGTCGGAAAGAATGCTGGCAGAGCTGGGATTCGAACTCACATCCCCTGGATTGACAGACCGCGTCGCAACTGACTGAGCTACCGGGGCTCGGCACAACAATAGAAGTTATCCATGAGGAGCAATAGCTCCCCATTCTGCAATGTTTTCACCTGAATACAATAATAACATGTTGGTTTATACATACTTTTCCGGGATGTTTTCAAGATCGTCTGGTGCAGATTTGTTATAAGATATAAAAGGGAAATGGTTAACATACATGTTTTATTTAATACGATTCCACACGAAGACGCATTTTACGCGTGTGCATTTGCCGACTATATCATTGAAACACTATAATTTGTTTGTTTGTTTGGAGTGTAACGCCGCTTTCAACAGCTTTGGTCATATCACGGCGGTCAGTGCACCTACCCATGTTTTCCTGGCTTTCACACACCAGTACTTACACAACATTCTTTCGAAGCCACTGACTACTTTCTCACATAGATCAGAGGTGAGAGGCAATGGAAAACATCGCCCGAAAGAATGTCGCCGCAACCGGGTATCGAACCCGTGACCTCCAGATCACGAGTCAGATACGCTACCAATTGAGCTACCCGGCCGGGTTGAAACACTATAACAACAGTAGATTGATTGATTGGGGGTTTTAACGCCGCTTTCCAAAAAAAATCAGTCATATCACGGCGACCAGTTCACCTACTCATGCGTTTCCTGGTTTTCCCACACCAGTACACCACACAACATACTTTCCAAGCAACTGGCTACGCACCCCACAAGTATTCTCTCATGCGGACGGACAAACGAGCGAACGGACAGTCCCGTTACTATATCCCCATCGCAATCTTCGTTAGCCGAGGGGATAATAACTACAGAACATTTAATATAAATCATTTAGAGCATCTTATTGAACATTGAGGTTAAAATGGTATACTAAAAGAAGGATATTTCTTTATTCTATTCGAAACCAAAGTTACTTTCATTTGTACGCATGTACGAAATTTACACATAAATCTTGTGAACTAAATGACGGAACTAATCTGGTCAAAAAAGGGACAAACCTGCGAAAATGCTAAGATGACAGTAAGTTCAATGTTGTATTGCAGATATACATTTCATTGAGAACGATATATCGTTCCATGAAGGAACATGAACAAAGTTAAGGATCACCGCATATACATTGTAGCAGTGAACAGTTTCATTTTCTCTGTTGAGATTACCTTGTCATCGTATTGTATAGGATATCGGACTGCTTGTCTTCTCGTTTGTGAAGATAATCACGTTTTTTTTTTTTTTTTTGCTATTTTTATGGAAGAAGCGAACGGGAGTAAAATGAAGAAAATGAATGAAGGTTTAATAGTATCTTGACGTTATTTCATTACCTTATATACGCCAGTGCATGCGAAAAGGTATACGTGAGCATTTATGAACAGTGTAGGCTGTGACCTCTTTCCTGCCAACTTGTTCAGTCTTATCATTATATAGACAAGCTTTCGTAAGTAATATTTGAACAGTGTGGATCTTGATCAGACTGTGTGGATGTTTAGACTGATCTGCATCTGTTATAGTAACGAGAGAAAGAGAAAGGAATAGAAAAAGAGAGAGAGAACGAGTGAGCGAGAGAGACACAGAGAGAGAGAGAGAGAGAGAGAGAGAGAGAGAGAGAGAGAGAGAGAGAGAGAGAGAGAGAGAGAGAGAGAGAGAGAGAGAGAGAGAGAGAGAGAGAAAGAGAGATAGAAAGAGAATTAGAGAGAGAAAGAGAGAGAGAGAGAGAGAGAGAGAGAGAGAGAGAGAGACACACACACACACACACACACACGCACACACACATACAGACAGACAGAGACAGAGACAGAGAGACAGAGGAGACAGAGAGAGAGAGAGAGAGACAGAGAGAGAGAGAGAGAGAGAGACAGAGAGAGAGAGAGAGAGAGAGAGAGATAGAGAACGAAATAGTAAATAGGGAATATATAGATGTTGTGACTTCAAAGAAATGCTTTATTTGTGTTTTCAAAATTTGGGAAATAAATCTTTTGTTGTAGACGAAGCGTCGGCGAACTTTGAAGTTTTGTTTTCCTTTCGATTAGAGCATTGAAAGAAATAAAAGGAATGAAAACACGCTTATCTTTCCAACGAAATAGAAATTGGACTACTGACAAGCATTAAATATCCCTTTAAAATGTACCTGTAGAGTGTTTTTTGTTAAACATTTCCCAAGCGAACCTGACCCATTTTGATGCCTCTACAGCAGATAAAACTGACAAATCTCTGATTTTGCCATAACTTTTTAAACTTTATTTAAAAAAATAAATTGTAGTAGAAATAGTAGTAGTAGTAGGAATAGTAATATAAGTAGTAGTAGTAGTAGTAGTAGTAGTAGTAGAAGTAGTAGTAGTAGAAGTAGTAGTAGTAGTGGTGGTAGTAGTAGTAGTAGTAGTAGTAGTAGTAGTAGTAGTAGTAGTAGTTGTAGTAGTAGTAATAGTAGTAGTTGTAGTAATAGTAGTAGTAGTAGTAGTAGTAGTAGTAGTAGTAGAACTAGTAGAAGTAGTAGTAGTAGTAGTAGTAGTAGTAGTAGTAGTAGTAGTAGTAGTAGTAGTAGTAGTAGTAGTAGTAGTAGTAGTAGTAGTAGTAGTAGAAGAAGTAGTAGTAGTGGTAGTAGTAGTAGTAGTAGTAGTAGTAGTAGTAGTAGTAGTAGTAGTAGTAGTAGTTGAATCAGCATGACTGTCAGGAAGGTGTACTGATAACTGGACCCGTAGTACATGTACTGATAACTTACCAAGGAAGTGTAATGATGTAACTGAACAATTGTTAAAAACGGCGTAAAACACCAAACAATCAATCCATCTCAATGTAGACCTTTTTCTCTCACAACGAAAGTCTGTCCAATTTCTAGTAGAAGTAGTAGTAGTAGAAGTAGTAGTAGTAGTGGTGGTAGTAGTAGTAGTAGTAGTAGTAGTAGTAGTAGTAGTAGTAGTAGTAGTAGTAGTAGTAGTAGTTGTTGTAGTAGTAGTAGTGGTAGTAGTAGTAGTAGTAGTAGTAGTAGTAGTAGTAGTAGAACTAGTAGAAGTAGTAGTAGTAGTATAGTAGTAGTAGTAGAAGAAGTAGTAGTAGTTAGTAGGAGTAGAAGTAGTAGTAGTAGTATACGTAGTAGTAGTAATAGTAGTTGAATCAGCATGACTGTCAGGAAGGTGTACTGATAACTGGACCCGTAGTACATGTACTGGTAACTTACCAAGGAAGTGTAATGATGTAACTGAACAATTGTTAAAAACGGCGTAAAACACCAAACAATCAATCCATCTCAATGTAGACCTTCTTCTCTCACAACGAAATTCTGTCCAATTTCTATAACATACCTCGATGTAATAATAATAATAGTATTATATATGGAACCGATGAGCTGTCAGTATATTATATCGCGTATCTCGTAATCAAATCGTAGAAGACATCAGACTTTGTTATTATTTAATAAAACTTGACATGTATTGTATCAATATATCTATTGTATACCACAATCACGTAAGATCAACCACGACTCACTGATATCAGCTAGGAGTTCGTGCATGTCAGTTCATTTAGAAAAGTCATAGGGAAATAGTTATTCTGGTAGGTCTGGTCGTGCCGCAATAACATAGCTTAGTCGGAAACGAGGTCGTGAGTTCGATACTCGGCCCGGCCATTGTTTATTTCCGATGATGATAAAGGTCATTCTACGTTCGCTAATGGATTAAAATAGTTTACGTTGGAAGGAAGTTATAGTCTCTGGGAAGAATGGTGTTTGTTAAATCGACTGAAATCCAGATGGAACGTAAAACAAAAAAAACAAAAAAAACAAAAATCGAATTCGCCCTTAATGTTATTCTTTATGTTATTAGAAAATGTATCGTTTGTTATCAATAAAGTGAACTTGAGTCGTTTTCAATTGTCCCGATGAAGGGGTTTCCTATTTAAAAATACTTACCCCGTTACTGACAGGGTAGAATTTGCGATGGAAAAAGTATCGAAAACAAGAAAATCTCACCGATTATAGGGGTATGTAATATGTCAGTTATCTTATTTTAATGCCCCAAATACCAAAATAACACTTATTTTCTTAAAATTGGATTTTTTTTTCGACAGTTGGGTATCTGGAGTTCAGTCGCTTTAAAATAGTTTACGTGGGAAGGAATTTAATTTCTTGGAAGAATGGTGTTTGTTAATGAGAAAGCCAGGAAATACATAATTATAAAAATTACACGTTCAACTAATCGCACTGATAAAACAGCAATAGCTTCAATCAATCAATGACGGTATCAATCAATCTATGTCTGTAATCGATTAGCAATAATGTAGAACCAGTGAATCGAGTTAATTTCGACCTTAGACGGTTTCGCTCAAACGCGCTTCCTTTATTTGCTGCATTCTGTAACAATGGTTTGTATACTTGTATTGTTGGTATTGTTTCATTTGATTAGGCCAAAACCTGTCTTGTGTGTGGTCTCGTTTTGTACTAACTAGACAGGACATTGTACAAGTCGAGCATTGCTGTATCGTTGTTAAAGGCTCTGTCACACACTACCGAAGTACCTCGCCAGGACTAAACCGGAGCTCACAATTAACAACGGCGAGATAATCTATCACGGGAAGCTACCGGTGCTATACCGACATTATCCATACCGGAGTACTGTCGTTGTAGTTCCGTTGCTCGCTCCTGCAGCGCAACGGCAGAAATTGTTAAGCTTGTTCAAACATTTATACCGTCGCCTGCCGTTGCTAATTTTCTCGCCGATGTCTGACGATGTCCTAACGATGTCCTGACGATGTCCATACCGTTGCGCTGCCAAACTAGTACCGATCCCCGAAAATCGTGCTAGGTATAGCTCCGGCGAGCCAAATCGGCTAGGTGTGACAGGCCCTTTAGATATGTAGCTATAGACACATAAGTCGTTGCACATTCACGATCTCTATCGACAACGTTTCTTTAAACCCTTCTGATTTACAGACGCATCTGCCGCAGGCGACGTTTGACAACATTGTTGCAAAAGTAGAAATTACTCATAACGAGTAAATTCTTCTTTTGCCACAATGTTTTGAGCTATATGTATTTATTATGCTTTCATTTATTGAGAGTTTCCAATTTTTGTCCTTTTGTATATATGCTTTCGTATTCGACTGCTGCAGATTTGTCCGTATGTGGGAAAGGGTTAAGAATTTATCTGATTGTCTAACTTTAGATCGGTCTCTTTTGCAAACATTTGATGAAAACTATTGTAATGCATGGACAATTGACTGGAGGAAAGTGTTTCATAAAGAGATGAAACAAGTGTTGGAAAAGGAGAATGCTATGTCCAATTTCTCATGTTGTTACAATTGTTTTTCGAAAACTGTCTTTTGTAGTACATGTATGTGTCATTCGTCGTGTACGCTTTCGTATCTTTTTGCACGCGCTGATTTCTTTTGTTTTGAGATTTACATTTTAAATTAGAATGCGTTTTCAAGGAAACGTTATTTCTCCATCACAGGCAGTAATATTTTCTATTGCATTATTGGACAAAACCAGATGAGGATATTATCTTTTCTTCAACTTGATTTAATAATTTAAGTCTGGAAGATGGAAAAATAACTCGAGTGAATCTTTTTTAAGACTTCTCCTCTCTTGAGTTTTACTTTATTAACACGAACAAGTGTAATCCCATACACAACAATACAGAATGGGAAACGCTGTGCAGAAACACCTGTTAATTCAAATGGCAGCGATTCATCGATATTCTTTATCTACAAATTTGATACCGTTTTTACATATATCATTTGTTGAACACAACTGCTCATGAAGAGTAATTTCTCATTTTTCCCACGATGTTTTCAAAAGTCGTTTGCTGCAGAAGCGCTAGAAAGCGTCTGTAAGTTGGAAAGGGTTAACTGGAAACATAAATGCTCGTCTGCTGCAGATTTACGATCACCCCTCCCCTCCCCCTTCCCCCATTGACATTAACACCCCCATTCCCCCATACATACACATTGTACATGTAGGATCTGACATGAGTTGTCATTTTATATAAAGTTTTATTAAACTAGTTCAAGATAATTTGTTATAAAGCGAGTCTTTGGCCTTAATAACAAATTTCTTGGACGAGTTTAATAAAACTTTATGAAATGATAACGAATGTCAGATTCTTTTTATCACATGACGAAACAAAAAAAAGAAAATCTGTTTTTCGCTGTCAGAAAATAGTCTCAAGATGTAATACTTATAGACTGTTAACTACTCACACACAAATATATTTTTATGACCGATAATGGTCCCGTTACCTCTTCCATCTATCGTGACGTTTGTGTTTACCGGGTACACGTTCTCAGCCATGTTTTAAACATTCGCGGATGAATACACAAATAGTGATTCGGTCATGTTATATTACACGTGTCACATATACAGAAATACGTAATGGGTATATTACTTCGGATAGAAGCATTGGCATGCGATAAAATGATATAAATGCACACAATGCGTTATTTAATATACCAACATATGATATGATTGATAAACGTTTGAATGAAAAAGCATAACACAACTAATAACAACATGTTATATCCAACTATACTTATTTTCTTAATTTCCTGCTGGTTTAATTGGTCCTAGCCTAGGGAAGCCAATCAACATAGGATTAATATACTTATTTCATGATGCAGCTCTGCGGAGGTAGATTAATTTAAAAACAATGCGTCACTCTGAAAAAAAAAACACAAACAAAACCGGTCTACAGTGGATTCCAGGATGCTGGGATGACTAAATGACAAACACAGAAGACCCTTATCGGACACCGCGGAAAAGCGAACATGAGCTGTATTGGCATTTAGTTTGGTTTAGTTTTAACTTATCCATTTTACATCGATTGCGAAACAAGCTTTCAGCTTATATTAATCACGCTCAATGTCTGCTTCCAGTACTCGCGCCGCCACTTTGTGTGTGGCAAAACCGAACATGTGACATTCGAATCGTAAGGCCGACGTTTTGCTACTATACCGGCTCAATTCCCCATTTGTATGACGCGCCATCGAGTATATGATGTGTTATCAATGGATTTTTGAAATTAGATTATTTTCGTCTGATGGTTGTAATATTATATTGCAAACACTGAGGGGGACAATGAATTCGGTCAATAGATGGACAATACTGTCAATCTTGTCTCGGTTACTATTGCTTTTCTCCAGCAGATATGTAACACCGAAGAATTCACCTAATACCGATCGATATTAAACGAACTATATTATCATAAAAGCATGTATTTTCAAGAAATTTATGTTTCACTTTATGGTATAAACAAACACGTTTGATACAGGATTCACCGTTTTATAATTTGGATGAAATTGCATGTATTTATAATGATATCGCCTCCTTTAGTTCTTAGTCTCATAAGAGGCTTCTTTGTCAGCATATGCGAGGTCAAATAGTTCCTTTAATACAGTTATGTATGCATGCATATTGATGTGATCTGAGACCATTACTGTCTATAGTTTGTTGATGTATCAATAGGCAACATAATGTTCCTTTTATTGTATGCCTAGTATAACTTTCAAGACAGAATAAAGAAAATTGCAAACGTTTCTGTTTATACTAACTAAATATCACAATTTAAACATAAAGTAAATTTTATTAATTGAGTGTTTTTAAAACTGCGCCCCCCTATTCCACATTATGAATGATGTAGTATCATATTTCTATGACGTCACATCATACTTCCATGAGGTACAATTACGACATTTGGTACCGTATTTTTAAAAGTCAAATACGCAATAATCAAATACGCAATAATCAAATACGCAATTATCAAATACGCAATTATCAAATACGCAATTATCAAATACGCAATAATCAAATACTCAATTTTAATCAGTCGTGTTGTATTAAGGTGTGACAATCTGTATATGGAGAATCAAAAGTTTGTGTTCAAAAATGGAATTACTTGCGTTACCTTTTGAACTCATTGCACTTTTCAATGCGTAGGTGGATTGAATTGTTAGTATTTTTCTTATAATACATATAAGACAGTGCCAATTGAAAACAATTCGATGCAGATGAGAGCAAATCAAAAGTAGCCTTCTCGCATCTATATCTACACCCCATTTAGATCATAGCGGTGGTCCCACGTAGATGTCTCGAAAACACAGCTGTAGTGAGATTCGGACCGCTTCGCAACCGTACGTTAAAAATATAAAAAAAAAATAGCAGAAAATCTGTGTCTTCAATATATACAAACTAGTCACTAAACACTGTCCCATATACAGCCGTTATTATTTGAACACAGTATAACAACAGAAACATGCTCCTCTAATGAAAGTTCCCTTTTTGCTACGATGTTTCAACTCCATTTAGTAAATATACATGCACATTAATTTACATATGATTTATATATTTTTTGCTTAGACGTTTTCACAATCGTCTCGTTGTAGCTGTGAAAGGGTTGAACTGTGTAACACGACTCTTAAACAGTACCAATATATCGAGGGCTTGGCGTGAAACAGTTACAACTAAAATTTGTATTTTTTTTTATCAAGGTCAATCACCTCGCCATAAAGTCTTTAAAACTGTTAAATAATTTTGTAAACAATGGATATTTAGATGCCATTGCTCGTTCTGAGCAACGGCACCTAAATTTCCATTGTTTACAAAGGGGTCAAAATTGCCCCTAAACCAGGGTTTTTCAAAATAGTTATAACCGTTTCACGCCAAGCCCTCGTTCGATATACGTCAACGATGGAAATCCCTACAGATGTTCAGAGACACGTTTAGCATCCTCCTACATACATGTAGTGACGAAACAGTTCCCGTTCATCCGAGACTTGTGAATCGTCTGCTTTTGTGAATATCTCAGAATAGATTGAGTGTGTAAACTCTTAAAATGAAGTAATATCATTTATTAAACAGAGCTGAAATATTTACTAGAAAAGGGAAAGATATACCTTTTTTCCAAAATGTTTACGATGTCTTTGTATTGAGAGTTTAATTGTCGTGTGCTTGATGGTAATGGATTGACATCGTTTTGACATTTGAAAAAATATTATGGTATATAATAATGTTGACTTATTCTGATTTATAGAACGATAAAAACATGCAATATTGCTGACAATTTATGTAATCCGTATTCGTCTTTAACCGTTTCCCACATACAACAAACCGAAAGCAGACGACTTTGAAAACATAGTGACCTAGACATAAAAACCTCCATAAAAGAGATTTCTTTTTTCAAATAGAGTTGAGAACATTGTGGGAAAAGGAGAAAGTGCTAATTATGAGCAATTGCCCCTGTTGTCACAATGTTTTCAAATGTCGTCTGCTGCGGAGAAGTCTAACATGTTTCTGTAGGAGGGAAATGGCTAACTGAAGTGAAGATTGAGAATGAAAGTTAAACCTTTCCCAATATACAGCAATTCTGCTTTTTTTTCAATGAATTAAAAGCAATGCTTAGAATTGAAAACATTGTCGCAGAGCAATTGCTAATTAAGAGCAATTTAACCATTTGGCCACAGTGTAAACAAAAGTCGTCTACTGCAGAGTCGTCAGAAAGCGTGTGTACGTGTTTGAATATGTTATTATAGTAAAACAACGTAGCAAAGTATGCATGTATGTGGAAGGAAGGGTAAAAACTACAATTTGCATAATTTTCATTACATTAGCTTGACGGGGTCTTATCTTAATAGGGAAGCAGACGACCCGTGGCAATCATTGCGTTTGCAAATATGTCTTTCAATTTGTTAATCAGTATAAGGACCCTTACACACGTTGACAGACGACAGTTTCAACCAGTGTGGAAAAGGGGAAACACTATAGCATTTAACTCTTTCAGCGCCAAAGGCAATATTGCAAACTTTACTGATTCAGGTGAGTCAGCTCGTAACGAACTGTCTCACCTGAAATCAGCATTATTTGCCTTGTAGTTATCCAAATATTACAAATTTCCTATAACACATAAAATAGAATCGCCCGAATTTGAACATGGAAGAGTCTACTTTAAAAAAAAAGTCGGCGCTGAAAGAGTTAAAGTTCTTCATTCCTGAAGTTTGCTTCAAACAATATATTATTGATTGACATTTTAAAAACTAATCAAAGTACTGAAAGTACTAGTAACGAATTATTTTGAACATGTATTGTAAAATCTAATTTATGAATGCAATTGATCATGCACAATTTAGTCTATTTTATTATTATTAATATTTTTGTCCAAAGATTTTTTTTATCAGTTGACAGTTTTAGTAAATGTAGCATTTCAACGGCGATGCGAGCGTTTAACATGCACACTAACTCTTTCACTGAGCTCTGCGTAAAGTCTGTCAAAACACCCATGGCATATTTGTGAGATTTACATTGTTCTATACAGCGTTAGTTCGACTTGTTTTCGTCACCAGGTGCGGATCCAGGATTTCGGCTTATATTATAACTATGTTTCATGTGAGTGAATTAATTATTATAAATCTACAATGTTTAACAAATCGCATAAAATAAGAATTAAAAAAAAAAAAAAACAAGAGTTTCTATTGGGACTCGAACTCGCGTCCATAAGTAGTCCATGATTAGTAGTTCTACACGCTCTCCATTACACCACAGTATTTTGATGCAAGGTTGGAGCGTTACTTTTGTATATATATTAAGCTAACTGAATGCGCGCGTATGTAAACCATGATCTATAATTAGAAAGCCCCTTTGATCATCGTTATCATGTTGGAAAAAGGAGAAACAACGGCGATGCGAGCGTTTAAAATGCACACAGACTATTTCACTGAACTCTGCGTAGTGGCATATTTGTGAGATTAACATTGTTCTATACAGCGTGGGGTCGACTTCTAGTGAATGGGCATACGACTAAAATTCATACTCGTGCCGTATACGTACCTGCCGACAAATGAAATATATATGCGCGTACTGTTAATTTGATATTTTCTAGAAAATTGATTATCTATGATGATTCGATAGTATAATTATGACTTCACTGTATTGAAATAACACGTAGAAGTCATTTTAATATCGAAAAAATACTAGGACTATTTAGGTGCAGCGAATGTGTATTCTAAGCGGAAGTGTAGTTTAACCGTGACATCCGCAAACAAACACGATCGCGTTAACTGTATTATTTTTTGAGAAAAAATAATTCGTTAAAAATTGTATAACGTAAACGTAAAATCCTTGTGGCGCGGCCTACCACTCTCTGGGCGTTCGTTTTCTTATATGTTCTCTTACTTTCTGATTCTCTGATTGCTCCCTTATGTAGAAACAATATGCTCAGCAATGACTCCAGTAGAGGTTCATTTGTTGGTTTCTCTAAAAAGACTGCACTGCATACATTGTTACTTTATTGTGGCAGAAACTGTCCATGGCTTTCTTAAACAATATATTTCAACTCAAAAGACAAAATATTTCAACTCAAAAGACAACATATTTCAAGTAGAAGGTACGCATATGAACCCTGGGTTCAGATGTCCACAGCCCTTTAAAGAAAGATTCCCTCCAAATTGATACCAATAACCGACTTTCTGTCGATGAACAACAAATCCTACTATTATATACCCTGCTGTCTGACAGAAACACAACAGAAACTAAGAACGATACCGTATACACATTTTTTGACGGAGTGCAATAAATAATTGAATGTTACAGTCAAAGAAAAGTATCTATGGCGCGTGTATACAGTATACCACAGGTAAGCAACACATCAATCGTTCTCAGTACCATGTGTTTTCGACGTTTTATGGCGCTTTCAAATTCACGTCAGCTTTATTGGGATGCCGTAGCTAATATACCAGTAATGCATCAATAGCGGTTTATGGCACGTGGGCTGCAATTAGCGAGGATACGAATACCACACCATTTGTCATTGTCATATGTTCGTGCATGTTTCGGTAATGGCCAATGGCATGTTTATTTGCCATTTGCCAAATAATAATTATGAGTTCAGTTGATAGGTGAAACTGTATGGACTTTTTTCAAAATCTATATGAGCCGTCCCGCGAGAAAACCAACATTATGGCCTCTGCGTAATGTATTGACCCAGATCAGCCTGTGCTGTCCGCGCAGACTGATCCGAGCCGACACATTCCGTCACAGGGGGATATAGGTATAGAGTAATGATTCCTGAAACAGAAAATCCACAGGAGGCGAAAAGTGTCTATCCGGGTAAGCCTGCGCGGCATGCTTAGGCTGATCCGGCTGAAAACAATGTTGGTTTTCTCGCGGGACGGCTCAATTATTATTCTGACTTAAATAATCAATTGGTTTTCTATCTCCGTAACTCGAGCACTGTAGAGCGATAGGGGGGACTGTCTGTTGAGATCGGCAGAGGGAAATCACTTCTACCATCTAAAAAGTGTACGGATCGACCAGGCAAGATCTCTAACAAGTTTCTCGTGCTCTGGAAACGTAATCTATTACACATTTCATCAGCGGAGCGACCAGTACTTCTTTCGGGTTTGTTTTGCTTCTGGTAGCCACTTATTGTGTTAGCACGAGTTTGATTTCGTCGAGTAATACGTATGGCATTATTTAATTGAGCGATTGATTTTTCGAGTAATCTCTTCAAAGATGAGGTGTTCCAGGAAAACTTAGCTTTTTTGCAGTTGGAACAACCGAGCATATAATCTGCCAATACTTCCTCTAAATCTGATCCGAGCGGAAACTGTTTGTCAAACGCCTTTTTACGCTTTTTTTATTAAATGATAACACTTACATTTCTAGATCTATCTACGGGTATGCACAGGTTGATCAGATCTGGCTCTACAGTGATTCATTTATGTATCCATTGGTTATTTCTTTGAAGAGCGCGGCATGTGTGCCTCAGGTCTACCTATATATCATGTTTAAACCGCGTTGATATCAGGTCAGCTTATAAGTATAACAACACAATTATTATGATTATGTAAAGATTCATCTTAACATTTAGGATCAAAGGACACATGTACTGCCGCAATGATATACATGTCATTAAAAAACCTTTTAACAATTGCATTAAACCCCAATTAGAAAACAAGTTAACTACGATACCGTTGTTTTTTATCATTAATCAGGGAACGATCATGCATGCATTTCTGTTCCTTGTCAAATTCGCACTAGTTTAAAACACATAAAACTTAACGCTATACATACTCTTCCTTCATGTCTTAATGGATTCACACGGTTGTTTGATGCGCTTAAAGTTTAATTGGTTCATGCAACAGCTTGGTATATATATCGTTAGTGTTTGATGTTGAAATATTCCGGGAAATGCCTTGATGATGCACTGCTATGCTTGTTTTACGGCTTTTCCGCTGTTTTCTGCTCTGTCACTTATGTTGTACATGTAAACTGGTGTATATTACACGTTAGAGCTATACTCACATCACATTCTTGCGTCTTTGATATGAAAATCATCTCAGTGGTACGTCTCACAAAAGAAAGAGCAATGCTCGATCATCTATCAGATCATACCAGGAACGTCATAAACTTAAAAGTGGTTTCATCAATCTCATTAAAATCATCTCCTATTAACGCTACGCATAGGATCTGAGGACAACCGATAGAGGGTCACGTTCAGACGACCTTTCCACCAGCCAATCAGAACCTTGCTTTCACGTTTTTGAAAGTGAAAGTAAAAGTCTATATTTACCAAATAATTCTATATTTAGCATGGGATCCCTATTTTTGCATAGTGATTTACACGCGTGTATAGTTCTTATGATGACCGCATCATGGCTACAAATGTGGAAATGAGACAACACACCGATACAGTCTTTCCCTGACCATACAGCATCGAACAGTGTTCTTTGCTCTGGTTTTAAATGGTCTATTTTAAATTTGCTCCTCAACTTCGTCAATTGACGCCATTTTGAAGGTTAAGCAAAACGTTTGTTGAAACAAGTCCTCTGATTGGTTCAAATAAAAATAGCTTGGTGGATCTAAAAATAGCGATATTGGAAATCCGATAAAACAAGAAGATGAATTCGAATGGATCGCCATCAGCTCTTACATTTTTTCAGATCGTGTACTTTAGTCAGATTGTGGTTTCATATGCCCTAACGTCGATTCTTAAATGCAAAGTCCATATAATGCCATGCGCAATACAAAAGATGCATCACGCAAAATTACTGTGTATATGGTTATGGTATGAAAAACGGCTAGTTGCATTTACTAGGGATTCGGTAAAAAGCAACTTTAAGTATAAATGTTTCTTTTATTGATACGACATACGACCGTTACCAGAATAAAGAAACTTATTGTTGCATTCACTAATTGATTTAAATATGTTTATAATTCTAATTAATAAATTAACACTAGTCAAGTATGCATTACCTGTTACTTTTTAAATTTTAATTGAAATGAATTTAGAATCGTTTGTAAATGCAGACTATGGTCGTACAAAAAAGGATCGTCGAATAATGTAAAATATGTAAGGTACATTTAACTAAACGTATATTTTATTTATAAATATATACCGGATGTATATTTTCTTTTCTATTTTAAATATAACAAAATATAATAAACAAAAGAAAATGATAAACTAAATACAATACTATACAATACAATAGTTTATTTGCGTAATTAGGCCTCCGGCCCACAATACATACATATTATATTACATTCAATTTACAATGTAGTAATGTGCACAATCAAATTTCTTCAAAAATCTTTGAAACATAAAGGGCTATATTTTTAATAACTAATTGATTTTCATTTTGAAGAAGACAATAAAAATTCTGTAAGCTTGGTAACGCATTAAACCACGTATTTAGATACAAATCTCTAATAATCTTAAACTTTTCACAAACAAAGGAGGCATGAAACTCATCCTCGATAACTAAGGCATCTTTTTGCATAAAGCAATATACACTAATTCGATTTTCTCTTTCAATATTAAAATGACGACCAAGTTCAACGTTAAGTGTGTGGCTTGAGCATCTAAAACGCGACAGAGAACGTTTATAGTATGGTTTAATGTCTAAATTTAAATATTTTTCAACATTTAATAATGTTTTCACATTTTTGTACAAATCACACATTGAAGAAGTATTTATATCATTATGCCACATTTGAAAGGAACAGTCTTTTAATCTTGTTTTATGAAATACGTTTCATTACCTATATCTTGCGAAAGCCACACAAAACCAAAGCCATACTTAAATAGAAATTCTCTAATACTTTTGTAACCCAATTAATTCTACCAATATCATCATACTTCTTAAGCATTAAATAACTAAACCAACCAACGAACTCCCGCACCCGAGGCGGACGCTCTACCACCAACGGGGCCGACGTGTCCCATTACAGTCACCACGGTGGCATAAACAAGCTTCTGTAGAAACGCAGGTAAAGCCGAGTTCTTACAGGTATTAACAGCATGCGGGGGGGAAACGTGTGTAGCAATCAATTTGGTGTAGCACCTAAACCTCTATCATTATCCGGGCTTTTCTTAATTATGCAAACATTATCATTGATTTATTTCACTTAAATTGTTAAACTGAATAACTCGTATCTTACAAATCGAAATAGATTCTAACACTTACACAAATCGCTAGTTGTAATCTGTTTAATAAGCCTAACATACCCGCATTCGCGAGTAATCCGATGCAATTCTTCTTTTGAGAATATTGTTGCAATAGGAGAAATTGGTCAATAATGACGGTCTGGGTTTCTTTGTCCCTTTTTGCGCTCTGTTGTACAGCAGTTTGAGCGAGCAGTAATAGAAAATTGGTCATATACATCGGAATGGTATGTTGTCCCTTCTACGCTGAATTAATCCTTCCCTACATTCACACGCAACTTAATGCATATGCAGCAAAATACTGATGAGATAAATTGATCGCAATGAACAATTTCTCAAAGCCGCCACAATCTTTTCAACTGTTCTCGGATTCAATTCTCATTTAAATATTTGTGTCCTTGCCATGTCTTTTGACGTGTTCAAAGTCAGCTGCTGCAGATTGTGTTGCATACGGTTTAATTATCATCCTTAGCTATAGACAATTATGGTCGATCTGTTTCGCGTGCTTTCAATTAAAGACGAATGCTGGATGCTGACTTAGACAATATTGCACATATCGACATACTGAATAAACTTCAGACTTTTAAAGTTTGTAGTTGATTATGTCCCATCTTGGCGCTCAGGGTTATGGGGTTAGCATATAGCGATTGGCTTGCTGTTGCTAAAGTGTAGGACAAAATATATGAGCCGTTCCGCGAGAAAACCACCATTATGGCCTCTGCGTAATGTATCGGCACAGATCAGCCTGCATAGGCTGATCCGGGCCGTCACATTCCATCAAAGGGGGATAGAGGAATAGCGTAACGATTCCTGAAACAGAAAATCCATAAGAGGCGAAAATTGTTTATTCGGGTGAACCTGCGCAGCATGCTTAGCCTGATCCGTGTCGATACTTTACGCAGAGTCCATAATGTGGTGTTTTTTTCCGCGGGACGGCTCGATTATTAGTAGTAATGGTCACTTACACAGGGAGCGCTGTGATATACTTGTAACGGAATAATTGTTGAAAGTGGCGTAAAACACATACATACAAACACACAAGCTGATATTGGTCTTTATCCTGTCACGTGTAGCAATTTCGACCCGATAACAGGGTGCCGTATATTTATTTTGATATACGTCAGTTGATCACGTGATAAGCTGGCGCGCACCTGCTAGCCGGGACTACTTTTTTTAGCAAGCGTCGCTGTAAATTCCAACTTCAATCGATAAAAACAGCATATATCGTCGATAAATTTCTCATTTGTGAGAATACAACATTCATGAAGATAGCTATTTTTTGTGTTATATTATGTTATGTTTGAGAACTATTTTTTTCCGCGCATCAATCACGATTGGCTGCTGTTTATTTATAAAACATGACGTCACAATGAAAGGGATGCAATTCAGTAAGTTACATATTTTAAAAGCTGCCATAAAAATAAAAAAATAAATGCAACAGGATAAATAGAATAATAGGTTGGTGCCGTGGATTGAGAAAGTTTATCTGGCTCGGCACCGTAATTTATCGGATTCGCCTTCGGCTCACCCGATAAATTACTCCGCCTTGCCAGATAAACTTTCTCAATCCACGGCACCAACCTATTATTCTCTATGTATTGTTTCCAAATGATGTCTTAAGTCGTATTTACATACATATAGAAAACAGATTAACCCTTTGCTAGTATTAACACCTCTTTATACACCGTCGGTAACCCAGGCTATTCATAAACTGTATGATACCCTGGGCAAATTGGCTAGCGAAACTTCGTAAAGCATGCACCACGATTTCCTCGGTAACTATACTGTCATTTTTGGTATCGCATGAGGTTTGTGTCATGCGGCCAATCAAGCGGCTGCATTTCACATAATAAATTATTCATGAGTACGAGATTTTTAAATAATTTGCCCAGGGTATCATATAGTTTATGAATAGCCTGGGTACCGAGGATGCTCTTTATAGTGCTTAATACGATTCAAAGGCAATTGGTTGATTTTGCTTTAACGCCGTTCTCAATAATTGTTTAGCTATATCACGGCTGCCAGTTCACATACATGTACATGTACCCATGTGTTTCCTGGCTTTCTCAATCCACTACTCCACACACAACAAACGTTCCCAAGCAGCAACTGGTTGCTTTTCCACAAAGACTGTTATTCCATTGCTGTAAGACGAATGACGCTGGTCAGGGGTGAAACACTTGAAGTACACCGGTCGCAATGCTTGCTCCAACACCGAGAGTATTGGCGGGGGTGACTACTAGTTACCATTCCATTACTGAAGTCTTTGTTATCACCTAATCGGGAATCGGGCCCTGGTCTCCGGCCCTCGAAGCGGAGACTCTAACTAATACAGCACTGAGGTTTCGCATTGTTGCGCGTTTAATTATACCCCCTTCGAAGAAGAGGGGGTATATAGGAGTCACTGTGTCGGGCTGTCTGTCTGTCTGTCTGTCTATCTGTCGGTCGGCCGGCCGGAAGCCATATTTTGTCCGTCCTATTTATTACAAACCACTGGGTGGAATTCAAATGTTAAAATGTTACGTGAAGCTTCTATATTAAGAGGAGATATGCATACCCTAAAGGGGTTACAATTGCATGTTATTTTAAGGAGTTATGGCCCTTTTACTTATTCAGTTATGGTGTAGGTCAAGGCGTTGTTTAGGGGGGTATTCATCATCTTCAGTGATATTTCTAGTTTTCATTTAAACCCATGCTTTCATTATTATGGGGTGGTTTTTTTGTGGGAGTTTTCGGAGGGGGGGGGGGGGGGGGGGGAAAGTTTGTTGTCTTCCTTTTTACAAAGTAAAAACCATATACAAGGGGTCTTCCTAAAGTAGTAGGACTATTGTTATTATTTCGACAGATAGAAATTTTTACAAAATGAAATTTCTCTTATTAAAATTCAATCTCTTACATGGTGAAAAGGCCTACGTGACAAATATTTGATAACAAATATTGACAAACAAAAATATCTTGGGGATGGGCCACTGTAGTAACACCCTTCTGATATCGCCAATAGAAAAAAGAAAGTTATGTTTATAAATCGTAAATAAATCACTTTGTAACGTCTAATCTTCTCCAGAAGCCTTTGT
Source organism: Serripes groenlandicus (assembly GCA_031761405.1). NCBI lineage: Eukaryota > Metazoa > Mollusca > Bivalvia > Cardiida > Cardiidae > Serripes > Serripes groenlandicus. The sequence goes on along the minus strand of JASEVX010000002.1, from coordinate 133,712,281 downwards.
TTAACTCTTTCAGCGCCGAACTGTTTAAAGTAGACTCTTCCATGTTCAAAATCGGGCGTCTTCATTTCTCATATAATAAAAGTTCGGACTATTTTGATAACGAAAAGGCAAACAATGCTGATTTCAGGTGAGAAACGTTACGAGCTGACTCACCCGAAACAGTATTGTTTGCAAAAACATCAATATTGCCTTTGGCGCTGAAAGAGTTAAAGACTTTTCAGAACCAAAAGTAACAACATAATTATGCATGCATTATTTTTTTTTTATATTTTTGAAATTACCATACTAACAGTTCGTATAACGTTTTAATATAAACGCAAGCATTAAATTCCTGTTATGTCATATACACACATCGTATGTTGAACAGGATAGATATCGAACCCAACGTTTATATTCAATTTAATTTAAAACGAACTAATAACATAGCGATTCCACAAAGAAGCCAGTCTGTCAGAAAAGTACCAAGTTGGCGTTTTTCAAACGTGTACATTTCAATCATCTTGTCGACCTGCTTAGTTCTTCCTGAATCTACACAAGTTGATATAATCTTCTAAAAAAACTAGTGTAAGTAACGATACGTGAACAGTGTATATCTTGATCAGATTATGAGGACGCACAGGCTGGTCTGGATCTGTTCTGTTCAAAGAAGCCAACTTAAATGTTTTCTCATGTACCGACTCAAATATTATTAAAAGCAGTGGGAATGTCTGCTGTTGAAACTGGAGTCTTTTTTCGGGGAATTTAATTGTAACTTTCCTTGCAATAAATTGAAACTATTTTCAGACATTACAATTAGTCTAAGCCTTCTCTTGTCTCTTAAATTCATATATTCGTAGGAGAATCCATGCATGATTAGGCTTTTTCAACGTTATTCTATTCAGCTCTAGTTACAAGAAACTGGAGAAAATAAAGTGTTTGTGTTACTGGGGGATTTAGACGGTTTTCACAATAGTTCTGTTTTATACCGATGACTAAGACAAACAAACTATGACTGTGTATTTGACCAGTACTGGACAAGGACAATAGCACCCCGACATGACCCCCGTCACGAGTGGTGCATCTAAAGACAACTGAGTCTTTAGTTCGAACCCCTGCTCGACCATCGATGATATCTGATGATTGACAAAGCCATTGTGACCAGCGTCATTGGGCTTCCAACAATAGGCTTAAACTAGTCTATGTTTGAAGGTAGTCTGTTGCTTTGGGCGAGGAAACTGGCGAGAGAAAGCAATGATATAACCGAAAAAGAACCTTTTGAAAAACAGCGTTGAACTCCAACTGATGTATCGATATCTCCTGGGTCTATATTGTAGCAGGTGCAGCACATGGTAAAACCACCTAATTACATTGATTTTTTTTACTACAAACAAACAACTATAACAGCACCTCTAATTGCTAATTAGTTTCAAAAGACCGAGATGTTGCGTTCAGTTATATCTATCCGAAGAGTGTTTTGGGTAATTGTTAGTAGTACAGATCTAGCATGATGAGGTTAACGTTAGGCTAACATTGCAGCTATCTGAACGCACCGCAGCACTGATACAACGGGTGCGTTTGATCGGGAGCTAGGGATTTCAGTTTTTTTGTTCATGTCTTTAAGTATATAATTAGGGCAATTGAACACAAATAAAAACTTGTCTTAGTAATAACACTTGAAGTCCTAGCTTAACCGTTAAATCAAGACTTCTTGTTGAAACGAAGAAATATTCTAAAAGTCATAGATTTGTTGTCAGTTTCTTACAACAATCACCTGTTTTACTAATATATCAATCGAGCATTCTTGTTCAATAGTTGGTCTCTCACGCTAACCAACTTTATACCTGCATGCCAAAAGACTACTGCTATTACGTGAACATATGGATGTCGATTATATTAAGTGAGTAAGGATGAAAAAAGAGCGATGAACCCGGGGGTATTAAAGACAAATTATAACAGTTGCAAGCATTTATTACCGCTAATTTATACGTGCTTACATTCCCTTGAAAACTGATTATATGGTTATTTAAGGGAATTCATTATCAAACGGATCTTTATCGGGGCCCATCTTCACGTAGTCATTAAAAGAATCCACATTTCAATTAATGTTCCCTTACAAAGATCCTTAACTCTCCTTAAGCAAAAGGTACGTACATTGTATGTATCCTCTATATATATTCGACTTCAAAATAAAATGTGAGAACAGTGTAGACACAAATTAGCCTACAAAACACATCTATTCCAATCTTGAAATTTATTGTTCGCTATTCAGTTATCTATCTGTTTCTGCCTGTGGGAATTTCCCACACAAAAAACCGGCGCGAGTACTAATTAAGTCTCGAGGAAGCAGACAGACGTCGCTCGTGATTAATATAAGCTGAACGCTTACTTCTAAATCGATGATAAATAAATAAGTTTAAACTAAGCCGTAGTAAATATTAGCCCATGATTTTGTTGTAAATTGCCAAAAGATAATGAATGGCATAACCAGTTGAGGGAATATCAGCAGCAACAGGGGATAACAGTTCTACCCACCGAAATGAACTGTATTTCGTTACAAAATAATTGAGATTTTTATCTTTGGAGTATGTTCATGATTATTGTTATCATTACAGTTTGTAACATTATATCTTTTCGCAGTGAAAGTACGTTGTATTAGTTAGATAAAGGCTTAACGTTATGTTATAATCGTGTTCTTACCCAGAACTACGGTTTTATACCTTTCCCTCATACGACAATTCTGCAGCAGACGACTTTGAATATATTTTGTCAAAAAATAGAAAATCTCTATAATTGAATGGATAACCTATGACAAAAAGGGGAAAACATTGTGGCAAAAGGAGAAATTGCTCGTTTTGAGCAATTTCTTCTTTTGTCACTATGTTTTCAAAAAGCCGTCTGCTACAGAGGCGTCAGAAAGCGTCTATATGAGGGAAAGGGTTTAAAGCTTTCCCACAAATCTTCAGCAGAAGATTTTTTGAAAATGTGTACTCGAGAAAATATGGAAAATCTTTATAAAGAAAAGCATAATTACTGTAACATTTGAAAACGTTTTAACAGGAGGGGGGAAATTGCACGTTTTTTTTTATTTCAACAGACGTCTGCCGAAGAGACGTCAGAAAGCGTATGTTTGAGGAAAGAGGGTTAAGTTTACTTCTACTTAATTAAGGTTAAATTGTACACGAATAAGTCTGTTTGTGTATGACGGTCGTTTTCCTTCCATATGCCACCTCGATGGTGTAGCGGTAGAGCGTCCGCCTCTAATGCGGGAAGTCACGGGTTCGATCCCCGACAAGTTAATACCAAAGTTATGCAATATAGAAGTAATGGCAGGTAAGGGTGTAGGGTAGCATTTCAATTATTATTTTCATTTCAAACTGATTTTGTTTAAAGAGGCGTTTTCGACCCATCTTACCCTTGCTTGCTTTATCATGAAATGTAATATGTTCACCAGAAAACGATGTGCTACGTGTAAGACCAAAGTTCGTGGCTCAAATTCATTGCTGCCCTTCAAAGTCAAGGGGCAAAACTGGGCTTGTAAAGTCTACAAATGGTCGCTAATGGATGTATTTTCATATGACTTTGTACAACTTTCATATATTTATAAGCCAATCATGTATGTACAAAAGAAAATAAAAATAGAGGAACATATTGATATCATAGGATTTAATATTAGGAATTCAAGTTCGTATAAAAAGTCCTTTTAATTATTAGGACTTAAGAGACAAATAACACTAATCAAAATTAAACAAAAACAGAAACAAAAACTCACAAACGCAAAAACGAAAACTCACAAACGCAGTTGTTTGAAACGTTTTGTTTTTTGCTCCAAATATGATTTACCCTTTCCCACATAAAAAAACATATCTGCAACAGACGACTTTGAAAACATAGTCACAAAAACCTAAACAATGTCCATAAAAGATCTCTTAATTTTTAAATAAAGTTGTTATTAACATTGTGGCCTAAGGGCAAATTGCTCATCATGAGCAATTTCACCTTTGGCCACAATGTTTTTCAAACTTCGTCTGCTGCTATTGCATCAAAATGCGTCTGCAGGTGGGAAAGGGTTAATACGGTATAACTTAGTCCATAGCACTGATGGAGGTAACATTTAATTAAACTTTAAATAGCTTCGGCTCGCTCAACCAAAACTCGAGTACATAATATTATCAAACAATATAACAAACCTTGTCACGCTAAAACTGTTTATCTCTCCATTTGGCTATCATATACATATATTAACAATCTATATAAACGCATAATGCTTTTAAGGAATATGAGTTTAAATAATTTCATAGAGAATTTCGTAAAGGTATATCCAGTACCTTGATGCATACACAGAGGTTTGCAAAGATGACGTTGTTTGGGTGCACAGTTTACGTCTTCCACACTTCTAGTAAATCAGACCTCTGTTTTATATGACGCAAGTTGTTTTGTAAGCCAATGAAAGGGATGAGAATGACGTTTAAACAGACGCTTGAATAGGCTGGGCAAATTACCGATTTAGCTTCGTGGCGTAAATTGCAGTGTCTAATAATGAAGGCAGACACTCTCTCTTTCTCTCTGTTTACTTGTGTGACAGATGTGCTAGGACGGGAGAAAAAACTACGACCACTTACAGTATTGATACAGACGCAGTGTTTTAATGGTGATGTTCGATTTGACAATTCAAATAAGTCAAAGGTTATTAATGAGTTTCAATATTTTGTCCATAGGGTAGAAAAAACAAACAAACGTAATGTTGTATACATGTTTTTAAAAAACGTACGTGGGTCCCGCGATAGCTCAGTCTGTAAGGATGAATGTTTTCAACGCAGGTGTCGGGAGCTCGAGACCCACGGCTCGGTCATTCGTTCTTTTCGATAATTGATAAAAGTTATTGTGAAAAGGGGCATTGATCTTCCATCAATTGACTATATAGTATTTGTAGCACACTATGTTGAAAGAATTTTAGTTTTAGGGACATTTCTCAGAATGTAATTGATGTATAAATATTATATCATGTATTATGGTCCGGTGGCCTAAGTACTTAGTACTAAGTACACGTGTGTGTCGAGAACTGGTTCGATAAAACCAGGAAAACACACATTAGGGAAGACTTATTTCTGGAGTACTGGTACGATAAAACCAGGAAAACACACATTAGGGAAGACTTGTTTCTGGAGTACTGGTACGATAAAACCAGGAAAACACACATTAGGGAAGACTTGTTTCTGGAGTACTGGTACGATAAAACCAGGAAAACACACGTTAGGGAAGACTTGTTTCTGGAGTACTGGAACGATAAAACCAGGAAAACACACATTAGGGAAGACTTGTTTCTGGACTACTGGTACGATAAAACCAGGAAAACACACATTAGGGAAGACTTGATTCTGGAGTACTGGTACGATAAAACCAGGAAAACACACATTAGGGAAGACTTGTTTCTGGACTACTGGTACGATAAAACCAGGAAAAGTCACATTAGGGAAGACTTGATTCTGGAGTACTGGTACGATAAAACCAGGAAAACACACGTTAGGGAAGACTTGATTCTGGAGTACTGGTACGATAACACCAGGAAAACACACATTAGGGAAGACTTGTTTCTGGAGTACTTGTACGATAAAACCAGGAAAACACACGTTAGGGAAGACTTGTTTCTGGAGTACTGGTACGATAAAACCAGGAAAACACACGTTAGGGAAGACTTGTTTCTGGAGTACTTGTACGATAAAACCAGGAAAACACACGTTAGGGAAGACTTGTTTCTGGAGTACTTGTACGATAACACCAGGAAAACACACGTTAGGGAAGATTTGTTTCTGGAGTACTGGTACGATAAAACCAGGAAAACACACGTTAGGGAAGACTTGTTTCTTGACTACTGGTACGATAAAACCAGGAAAACACACGTTAGTGAAGACTTGTTTCTGGAGTACTTGTACGATAAAACCAGGAAAACACACATTAGGGAAGACTTGTTTCTGGAGTACTGGTACGATAAAACCAGGAAAACACACGTTAGGGAAGACTTGATTCTGGAGTACTGGTACGATAAAACCAGGAAAACACACATTAGGGAAGACTTGTTTCTGGACTACTGGTACGATAAAACCAGGAAAACACACGTTAGGGAAGACTTGATTCTGGAGTACTGGTACGATAAAACCAGGAAAACACACGTTAGGGAAGACTTGATTCTAGAGTACTTGTACGATAAAACCAGGAAAACACACGTTAGGGAAGACTTGTTTCTGGGGTACTGGTACGATAAAACCAGGAAAACACACATTAGGGAAGACTTGTTTCCGGAGTACTGGTACGATAAAACCAGGAAAACACACGTTAGGGAAGACTTGTTTCTGGAGTACTGGTACGATAAAACCAGGAAAACACACATTAGGGAAGACTTGTTTCCGGAGTACTGGTACGATAAAACCAGGAAAACACGTTAGTGAAGACTTGTTTCTGGAGTACTGGTACGATAACACCAGGAAAACACACGTTAGGGAAGACTTGTTTCTGGAGTACTGGTACGATAACACCAGGAAAACACACGTTAGGGAAGACTTGTTTCTGGAGTACTGGTACGATAACACCAGGAAAACACACGTTAGGGAAGACTTGTTTCTGGAGTACTGGTACGATAAAACCAGGAAAACACACGTTAGGGAAGACTTGTTTCTGGAGTACTGGTACGATAAAACCAGGAAAACACACGTTAGTGAAGACTTGTTTCTGGAGTACTGGTACGATAAAACCAGGAAAACACACATTAGGGAAGACTTGTTTCTGGAGCACTGGTTCGATAAAACCAGGAAAACACACATTAGGGAAGACTTGTTTCTGGAGAACTGCTGGTACGATAAAACCAGGAAAACACACATTAGGGAAGACTTGTTTCTGGAGTACTGGTACGATAAAACCAGGAAAACACACGTTAGGGAAGACTTGTTTCTGGACTACTGGTACGATAAAACCAGGAAAACACACGTTAGGGAAGACTTGTTTCTGGAGTACTGGTACGGAAAAACCAGGAAAACACACGTTAGGGAAGACTTGTTTCTGGAGTACTGGTACGGAAAAACCAGGAAAACACACGTTAGGGAAGACTTGTTTCTGGAGTACTGCTGGTACGATAACACCAGGAAAACACACGTTAGGGAAGACTTGTTTCTGGAGTACTGCTGGTACGATAAAACCAGGAAAACACACGTTAGGGAATTGTGATATAACTGAAATACCGTTGTCAATCAATCAATCAATCAATCAATCAATAAATCGATGTAGGTAGCGTTTCATTTAAACAAATATGTAAATCAATCAATGACAAATAACGGAGACAAATAATAAATTATGGACCTTTGACATACTATGGTCAGAAATCAACCTCTGGTTTCAGTGACTGTCGTAAAATATAGGGATCCAAACGACCGTATTATTTTCTAGACACGGTACTCGACCTCGTTAACCCTTTCCCTCATACGACAATTCTGCAGCAGACGACTTTGAACATATTTTGTCAAATGATGGAAAATCTCTATAATTGAATGGATAACCTATGACTAAAGTGGAAAACATTGTGGCAAAAGGAGAAATTGCACGTTTTGTGCAATTTCGTCTTTTGTCACTATGTTTTCAAAAAGCCGTCTGCTGCAGAGGCGTCAGAAAGGCGTCTATATGAGGGAAAGCGTCCGTGTGTTATATGAACATTATAACAATATTACAATCGCATACATCCATCTGAATTGGTTTAACCCTTACCCCCATTAACCCTTTCCCACATACAACAAATCTGCAGCAGACGACTTTGAAAACATTTAGTTAATTATGGAAACTGTTTAAAAATGAAAGAACATTTGTTGAATAAAATTATGGGCGTTAAGTTTTCTTATATTTTCTTCCAAGTGGCTTCAATTTGGTCAAGACTTAAAGTATCACGTTACATACTGCAGTTTAATTTAAACGGATAAAGAAACGTGTTTCGCCAAAAAATCAGTACGTTTCAATGTTCTTTAGTTTTAACTAACTGAATTTTCATCGATTCTGAAACGATTATTAATCACGCCCGATGTTTGCTTCCTGAGACTTAACCAGTACTCACGCCGTATTTTGGAAACAAAAAACACCATAAAGGCGGACTCCGCTAATGACGGGATTTGAACCTGGCACCTATATAGTACTAGAGGCCGAGGCTCTACCACAGAACAACTGGCATACGTGTTCTCTCGTTTAAACTGACTACGTTACGCTGCAAAAGAAAAGTCCGATTCAGAGTCAGTTTAATCCTTCGCTGCCAAAATCAATTAAAGGATTTTGCAAACAATGCTGAAATTTGTATTTTTTGCCACTTAGACATTAAATTTTACAAAATGTCCTGTTGAACGAAAATGAAATCGTCTTTGTGAACATCGTCAGTGTCTATTAAAGACGGGACGGTATTGCTGAGAAAAACCAAAACGTCTGCCCCTGTTAAGCGCATATAAAGTTATCCCCAGTTACAATGCTATATGAGACCGACCTAGGGTCAATACTAACCGTTATTTCATATGAAAAACGGTGTAAAATTACTACACTATGTCTGGTCTATGATACGTTATGTCGTAAAAAACGACCAGACAGCGTTTAACGACGGTGATTGTGTTTGGGACCGACTACATTCGTCTGTCGATAGTTGTTAAGGTTAAACGTCCTACTAATCATCATTGTAGATGCGTCGTAACGCTTTACGGCATACGGTAAAGCTGCAGAAGACGACGTTGTGAACGTCAACTAACTTAAACGAGAAATAATAATAAAAAGATAGACAGCGATCAATATGAGAAAACACTAAGAAATGGAACGTGCGCATTCTAGGCCGAGAATACGTCACATGACTGAAGATTACGCGACGCTCCCAAGATGCGTATAATTTTCAATTGAAGATAAATACTTAAAAACTTATCATGTTTGAACAATAATTAATAGTTTGCTCTTAAGTATTGTATTTCATACGCTTTCACTGATTTTTTTTCTTAAGGAAAACAATTAAAGGTTAGTATGCAGAACATTTCATTTTAAAACTTCACCTTATTAGTGCCTCTCGTAGGATCGCCAACTTAAGTATGAACCAATCAAAACGTTTCATTTCCTTTATTTCTTCGACATCATTCATTAAATCAAACATTTGATTGGTCTACAATCTAGATCATTTGTTTAAACTCTAGGTCAAAACTGAGGTTAATCAGCTATCGCCGAAAAAATGGAAAACTATGTGACGGGAAGTAAAGTTATTGAAGCTTGCTTTTTACAAATACGATTCTTAGGGGCATTCATTAGTGTAAGTATGAGAGTATAAATAATTATTTTATTTTCTGAAGCAGAGGTCTTTGTCACTGGTCTTTTCTGAAGAAGAGTTCATTGTAACTGAAAAGAATAGATACTGGGACTGAATTAGCTGATGTTTTTGTTGGCAAGGAAAACATATTTCCGTCGATTTTATAATAAACAATACGATAAGACAAACCGACCAGTCACAGTAATCCATATATCCTGTGGGTATGACGCAATGTACAATGCAGCCCATATTTTCATGACGTTCTACACAAATAACGTTGGCTATGTGATGAGCGAGTGGGCCGCAGCGGTGGTTGTCCATTAGTTCAATGAGGTTAAATTAATGGCCAGTTCGTTTGATTTATTGTAAACATATATCCATTGCCAGAACGTCGGAGAGGCAAAAGTGGAAACGTTTCAGGCTAATTTGATCTATTTACTAGACACATTCTTCGTAGAAAGATGAATGTAATATCTCGATTCCCTCATTTGTCGGAGACACTGGCATTTATTGAATTGTTCATGTTTTGTTAGTTGGACCTGATAAAGCACTCTAATTGAAACCAGACACGCGAAAAAAGGCACGCAATCCTTTCCACACAACAAGTTTCTTTTGGAGCAACTAGAACGGCGATCTGGTCGCCTTTAATAGTTAGTTTTTGAAAAGGAGAAACTTTAGCGAACTGCTTTGTTCACATATCTTACCTAACATCCTAGTGCAATGATGGATAAATTCATCCGCATTGTCTGTGATTTTCACCTGGTATGTCCGAAATACATAACAATTAACAGAAACGGAGTTATGTCTTACCATATCATATTTACTAACAATTACTCGATGTCCAGCTATAACTATTAATCAAATATAATTCATTGTTAGCATGCCGAGGGCTTGGCGTGAAACGGTTGTAACTGAAATTGGTATTTTTTTACCAAAGTTAATCACCTCGCCATAAACAATGGAAATTTAGGTGCCATTGCTCGTTCTGAGCAATGGCACCTAAATTTGCATTGTTTACAAAGGGGTCAAAATTGCCCCTAAACCAGGGTTTTCAAAATAGGTTTTAAGTTACAACCGTTTCCCGCCAAGCCCTCGATGTTGTATTCGCTTAAACGTACTTGTATGCCGGAATTAACCGTACTTCTTGTTATTCATATTTTAAGATGGAGAACCCCTACCAAACGAACAGATGTCGGAGAAATCATATTTAATACTTGTAACATCGTCCCGTATAAATGTACATATATTCTAGTAGTATTTGACCGCCCGGGTTCTATCCCCAGTCTCGGCTCGACGGTTCATGGTGGAGTGCCCTTGAGCAAGGCACATTTTCTAGCAAAGTACTGGTTTGTTTACCAAGGGATCATGAATAAGTGATCTATCGCCGTGATATAACTGAAAAAATGTTGAAAACGGCGTTAAACCCAACGGAAAATAAAACATAAAAAAACGTAAAACCCGACAAAAACAAAAAATCATTTGACCGTATTATATAAATAACTTTTGTCTTCGCAGACAAGTGGTCATGAATACAGTAAAGATTTAAATTTACGAAATGATTACTTGATTTAAGGCAATGTAACTTAAATCGTTTTCATTTAGATGCATCGATATGGTAAAACGATGCATAAAATTTACATGAAACGGACAGTTCATCTTTATTTATCATGGTTTGTTGCAAATATGCCTGTGGTGAAAGGAACAAGTCTGAAAGTATGAGACAGCAAATATTTCATTCCTACTGAATTTAAATAAATTTTCAAAACGAACAGTTTGTCTTGCTTTTGAACCTTGATAGACGAATATCGACGTGGCCTGTCAATCCATGAGTTGTGAGTTCGAACTCCAGCTCGGCCAACATTCTTTCTTTTGACGTTTGACAAAAGTCACAAGCTCCATTCGTCTTCCACTAATGGGCTTACAGTCTATGTACAACAACAGTCAGTTGCTTGGAAAATCTGAAACACATGGGTAGGTGAACTGGTCGCCGTGATGTGACTGAACAATTGTTGAAAACAGCGTTAAACCTAAATCAATCAACTGATAGACGGACGCAATGTACAAAGGTTTTTACCACTTGTATTGTATAGGGTAACCGGTGAACAAATACGTTCATTTAACGGAATTGAATGTTTCTAATTCGGGCCATTATTATGTGACAGACATCCTTGTCTGCTTATCGGATGTATATCATTTGTTAGAGTTATTCACGTCGATTATGACGCAATTTGTATTTTGGACATGCCATTAGAAAATAGGTCGACCCCCGAAAGCTAAGTCGTTAACAACGTCGACGAGGGTTTTGAGTACAAATCAAAGCTTGGCAACTTGGTCGGACCGATGGATAACACCAGTAATTACCTTCAACATATATGAGCTTAACTGTACAATGGGAAGAGAGCCAGTTGCCTGCGTAGAAAGTGTTGTACAAGACAGTGATTGATTAAATGCGATTATGGTTCATCCATAGTCGAATGTTATCGGAGGGGAATGGGATGGTTGGTATTTCTCATGCATGTGTAAACGTTACGCTACACAGCCAACACCGGCCTTTTTAATCTACCCTAGGAAGAAGACAGCGGGAAAAAATTTAAAAGGTTCCTACAAATCGAGAATATGCCAAAGAGAAGCAACAAGAGAGGTGCTGCCTCAGCATTGGCCAGCCAGGTTGAAAATAAAAGATTGAGGAAAGAGAGGGATGATGTGGGGTCAACAGTTCAGGAGGCAGAGGCGGTGATTGAGAACAGTGAATCTGCTGTTCTGCCAGGGACGTCGGCAGAGTCGGAAGGTATATGTATAGGGCAAATGGTAGATGTGAATTTAAATTTAGCCCCTCATTTTGACAATGTACCACCAATGATTATAACACCTAGTGCCCAGAATCAAATCAGCTGCCAAGTGTCTCTGCAAGTTCGGGAAAAAATAATCGCAGGTCGCTTTGTAGATCTTGGTACCCTCCTTAACTTGAGTGAATCCCAAGATTGATTAATAAAGGTTTAAGACCGTTTTCAACAATTTGTCAGTCGAACCATGGCGGTCAGTTCATCGACCCATGTGTTTCCTGGCTTTGCCATACCAGTACTCTAAACAGGAGTCCTTCCAAGCACCTGGCTGCCTTTCCACATGTGTGGAATATAGACTCAGCGTAAAGCATCGACCCGGATCAGCCTAAGCATGCAGCGCAGGCTAACCTGGTTGGACACTGTTCGCCTCCTGTGGATTTTCTGTTTCAGGAATCATTACTCTATACATATATCCCCTGAGACGGAATGTGTTCTCCCGGATCAGCCTGCTAGGAGTGAGCAGGCTGATCTGGGTCGATACATTACGCAGAGGCCATAATGTTGGTTGTATCGACTAAGTTCTACCAAGCTTAACATTCGACTATATATGTTAACCCTTTTCCATAAATAGACGCTTTCTGACGCCTTTCCAGTAGACGTTTTTCGAAAACCTTGTGGAAAAAGGAGCAATTTCTCCTTTTGCCACAAGGTTTTCATATTTTGTTCAGTAATTATACCTTCATTTATAGGGGATTTCTGTGTTTTTATCTAAATGTTTACAAAGTTGCTGCAGATTTGTTGAATGGTGGAAAGATTTAAGGGTCCTCTATTTGACACTAATCAGTGATACAAACATACTCACCGGCACGGTGTTGAAGTGGCAGAGCGTCCGCCTCGGGTGCAGGAGGTCACGGGTTCGATCCCCTGTCGGGTAATTCCGAATACTTTGAAAATGATTGTAATGATTTGAATGTAATGGATGATGGTTGAAAGCAGGTTAAAAAACATACAAATGTAAACATACTAAAAACAATACTGAAAACAACAACGCAAAAAAAGAAAAATCAACATTCTTGTCATAAATACCAGAAGTAAAACGTGCAATTTAAAAAAAATATAATCTCAATATAATCATTCTCGTTTTCTGGACCATGAAATCGTTCCCTTAGTCATGCCGAGGGTAAAATGTTGGTGATTTATTATTACAATATTATAACAATGGCTATAAAGGCAAAACCAACTACGTCAGAGAGGGCTTGGAACAAAGGAAAATGAATAGGCCATGTGTATATTTCATTTGCAAACGCATCTAAATTAAATGGTGGCATGTGTTGTTATGAACCACGATAGACGGACGGATCATGGAATGCCTATCCGATTCACAAAATCGTCATTTGGAAACGAATTTACATTATGTGGCTGGCTGCATTGTCTTGGACCCTGACAGACAGGTCGCGGAAAATGTCTTGCCCGATTCACGAATAAGATTCAATTGTTTACGGTTATCGTATACAAAATACGCGTATTTAACGAAATTACACGATTCTCATTTGAAGCATTTTAAAACAAGTAACTTACCTGTAGTAATAATAATAATAATAACGATACTACATGTACTACTACTACTACTACTATTACTACTACTACTACTACTACTACTACTACTACTACTACTATTGCTACTACTACTACTACTACTACTACTAATAATACCTGTAGTAATAATAATAATAATAACGATACTACATGTACTACTACTACTACTACTATTACTACTACTACTACTACTACTACTACTACTACTACTACTATTGCTACTACTACTACTACTACTACTAATAATAATAATAATAATAATAACAATAAATAATAGTAATAATAGTAATAATAATAATAATAATAGTAATAATAATAATAATAATGATTATAATAAAGACTTTTTGTGTATAGAGGCTACACAGTTATCGGTGCCCAGTCTTGCCTGTGGGCCTCTGTCTGGTTATTGGATGTCAATTATTAATTTCAATAAATCACATCGATCATGACGTAGGTTCTACAATGTATAGTGTATCCTTGGGGGAAATCCCCCATCTGGGACACATATCGACCAGGCAATACTAAGATCAACGTGTGCTCTTGCACAGTTTAAGCAGGAACTTTTCTGTTTGCTATTAAGTCATACGAATTTACTCCGAATCCTACAGAAAACGTTAACAACTAGACAACAAATATATATATACGTATCTAGGGGATTGAAGGTCCGAAAGTAATTGTCAAACGGTCAGGATTACCAAAGAATTAATGGTGCACATATGAGACGTCCCGCGAGAAAACCAACATTGTGGACTCTGCGTAAAGTATCGATCCGGATCAGCATAAATCATGCCGCAAAGGCCTAACCGGATAGACACTTTTCGCCTCCTGTGGATTTTCCGTTTCAGGATTCATTACTCTATACCTCTACCCCCCTGAGACGGAATGTGTCGGCCCGGTTCAGTCTGCGCGGACTGCGCAGGCTGATCTGGATCGATACATTACGGGACGGCTCAATTATATGCTTGCACTTTGCAGTATTATCAACCTTTGGAGAGTGTCGGTTGATCTAAAAATACATAACTTGTCTATACAACATCATAACAGTTCACGTCCCATAACAAGCAGTGACATTGCCATGCATTCTGGGAATACGCCGCCGACAAAATATTGGATTTTGGGAAGGAGGTGTCATGTAAATCTAGTATAATGCACGGATTTTGTTTATTCTTTGGTACTAGACAGACAAATTATATTTTCAACCGCGCTGTAATAAACCCGACCAGGTCACTGGTAAATTTGTCAGTCGGGAATATTTAGATCAGCCTGCATTGGCATCGAGAAAGCTGCTTTTATACACACACATAACGAAGCATAGATATATATTTTATTATTTAAAGTGCAACCTATACATACTACACAATACAATACAATACAATTCAATAATATATAATAGCCAGCCTGCAAAGGCTTACGAAGCATATTCACACCGTTTCGTCCAAGCGGGACATTTCAAAATGGCTCGGTCTTTCTAAGACGCATGTATTGTTTTGACAATTCTGCCCTTAACACATAATTTAGCAAGGACACATGAATAACGACCTCTGGTTGTTTAGAAATGTATGGCATTTACCATCGCATTGTTTATATCATATGGCAAACAGTGTAAGAGTGTACAACCTCTGGGTTTTTTAAAGTATGGCATTTACCATCACATTCTTTATAGCATATGGCGAACAGTGTAAGAGTGTACAACCTCTGGGTTTTTTAAAGTATGGCATTTACTATCACATTCTTTATAGCATATGGCGAACAGTGTAAGAGTGTGCAACCTCTGGGTTTTTTAAAGTATGGCATTTACCATCACATTCTTTATGTCATATGGCGAACAGTGTAAGAGTGTACAAACCTCTGAGTTTTTTTAAAGTATGGCATTTACCATCACTTTGTTTATGTCATATGGCGAACAGTGTTAGAGCGTCGGACTCAGGTGCCGGAGGTCGCGGCTACGATCCTCGGCCGGGTCATGCCAAATGTTTTTTTTTTAAATGGTGGTAATTGCTTTCTCTCCTTGTCGCTCAGGGTTGTGGGTTTAGTATTTCGAATGTCTCGCTGGTGTCAGGATGAATGTACCAGAAGTACTGGTAAAACTTACCCAGGATACGCAGTGATATAACTGGACAAGTGTTGAAGGTGACGTAGAACATCATACAAACAAAACAAATCAAAACAAAAGTTGGCTATAATATCTCGAAGGCCTATTTTCGCTTGACGTAAAACTGATAATGTGTGATAGTGTCAAACAAGTCTAAAGTAGGACGTGAACGGGGAATATCGTTCAATAATTTTCAAAGATTTCAATCTTCTCATTGACTATGATTAATGGACAGTGTTTTTATATCTCCTCTATGAAAATGGACGTTCGTTACTATAGTAATGATCCATCTCAATAGTTCCCTTATAGAACAGTTCTATGTGGTCTGAGGGAAGCTAATGACTTTTGGGAACTTTGGTGATGGCTCGACACAATTTGATTGGTGTGCCCACGGTCAAGAAGTCAATAAAACTAAATATAGTAAGTTAGTGTAATTCAATTAAGAGAAGTAATGCAGGAAAACTCTCAGGAAAGGCATGTTATGGATATATTGTTAATGCTTTAACTTTCAGAAGGATAAATAGAACTAGACCTTGGGTGATTTCGCATTTGAAAGCTTCCTATTCCACTCCTGGTGTTGAATCGTGTAATCCGACTTGGCCTTTGTCATCTTATTTTAATTGCATTTGATTTGTTTACGCCGTTTTCAACAGTTTTTCAGTTATGTATATCGGGCCCGGACAAAACCGATATTTCACATTCTCTACTTTCACTTTCAAACAAGGTCAAAATGCTAAAGATGATCAAATCAATCATTTCCAGTGCATCCTATACACATTTGCAATGAATTCAAACTCAATGTCACATATTCAATGCATTCTCGTATTGGTATACACACTTTTCTACGCAGAATAAGTTTTATTGTAGGGAATATTTTGCATGACCGTGGATGTATTTGGCGTAATTTGACCTATATCTGTCAGTAATTAGAAAGAATGCTATTCAGTCGAATTGGCTCTAGACGAATAATTGCTCTCTTTTCATACATGTCTTAGTTTCTTAATGCCCTACATATATCAGAATAGGTCATACAGGTATTGCTATTAAATTAAATACCAGTCTAACAATGTAAGCCACATGGGTTCAGTTTTTAGAAGTATAGATACTCCATACAAATATATACATGTATATATTTATCAGAAATTAGAACGATTGTTATTCAAACGAATTGGCTCAAAACGAGTATTTGCCCTCTTTTCATACATATCTTAATTTCATAACATTTCAAAGAAGATGGCCCTACATATATCAGAATAGGTCATATGGGTATTGCTATTAAATTAATACCAGTCTAACAATGTAAGCCACATGGGTTCAGTTTTTAGAAGTATAAATAATCCATACAGATACATGTATATATGTCAGTAATTAGAACGATTGTTATTCAGACAAATTGGCTCAAAACGAGTATTTGCCCTCTTTCCATACATGCTTTAATTTCATAACGTTTCAAAGAAGATGGCCCTACATGTATCAGAATAGGTCATATGGGTATTGCTATTAAATTAATACCAGTCTAACAATGTAAGCCACATGGGTTCAGTTTTTAGGAGTATATATACTCCATACAGATACATGTATATATTTCAGAAATTAGAACGATTGTTATTCAGACAAATTGGCTCAAAACCAGTATTTGCCCTCTTTTCTTACATATTCTAATTTCATAACGTTTCAAAGAAGATAGCTATACACACATCAGACTAGGCCATATGGGTATTGCTAATCGCTTAATACCCAGTCTTAATAATTAAGACACATAGGTTAAGTGTTTAGAAGTCTAAATAATCCATACAGATATATGTATATCGATCAATAATTAGAACGACGAAATTGCTCGTAACGAGGCTTTGTTCTCTTTTCATACATATTTTAATTTCATAACGTTTCAAAGAAGATGGCCATACACACATCCGACTAGGCCATATGGGTATTGCTATAAGTTTAATACCCAGTCTTAATAATTAAGACACATAGGTTCAGTGTTTAGAAGTCTAAATAGTCCATACAGAAACATGTATATATTTATCAGAAATTAGAACGCTTGTTATTCAGACAAATTGGCTCAAAAAGAGTATTTGCCCTCTTTCCATAAATATTTTAATTTTATAACGGCCATACACATATCATACTAGGTCATATGGGTATTGCTATAAGGTTAATACCAGCCTTGGTAATTAAGCCACATGGGTTCAGTGTTTAGAAGTCTAAATAATCCATACGCTGTTGGAACGATCCCGCGTTGGTATTACCACTTTAAGCACCAATGGCATTATTAACCCTTTCCCTCATATAGACGCTTTTTGACGCCTCTGCAGCAGACGGCTTTTTGAAAACATAGTGACAAAAGAAGAAATTGCACAAAACGTGCAATTTCTCCTTTTGACACAATGTTTTCCACTTTTAGGTTATCCATTCAATTATAGAGATTTTCCATTTTTTTGACAAAATATGTTCAAAGTCGTCTGCTGCAGAATTGTCGTATGAGGGAAAATGGTTAAACAAGCCGGTAGGCGACGTGGGATTCGCCTTGGTTGTTGGTCCTTAGCAATGAAACTCAAACGCGCACACCCTGAGCCCGTATGGCACCTGTTCACCAAGTTTCGTCGGAATCGGCCCGTCGGTTAGGGCTGTGGAGCGTCGCTTTACAAACAAACAGACAGACAGACAGCCTGAAAAGCCTGACAATAAGGGATATCTAACGAAGCGAATCCCAATATATTCGCAAACAATACAGATATTAAGCGAATCCCAATATATTCGCAAACAATACAGATATTAAGCGAATCCCAATATATTCGCAAACAATACAGATATTAAGCGAATCCCAATATATTCGCAAACAATACAGATATTAAGCGAATCCCAATATATTCGCAAACAATACAGATATTAAGCGAATCCCAATATATTCGCAAACAATACAGATATTAAGCGAATCCCAATATATTCGCAAACAATACAGATATTAAGCGAATCCCAATATATTCGCAAACAATACAGATATTAAGCGAATCCCAATATATTCGCAAACAATACAGATATTAAGCGAATCCCAATATATTCGCAAACAATACAGATATTAAGCGAATCCCAATATATTCGCAAACAATACAAATATTAAGCGAATCCCAATATATTCGCAAACAATACAGATATTATGTGAGTCAGCTCTTAATGAGCCATCTCACGTGAAGTCAGCATTGTTTGACCTTTCAGTTATCAAAATATTCCAAAACCCTTATTATATTAGAAATGGAGACGCCCTGTGTTGAACATGGAAAAGGTTTACTTTTAACAACTCGGCGCGGAAAGAGTTAATGAGACCATTATACAGTCATCTATTACCCATTGGACTTCATGTTCGACATTATGAGCTGTATTCGTACGATACAGACATTCACCCCCCTAACTAACTTGTCTTATCTTTCTCTTAGATGTACATCGCTCGAGCAACGCGAGAAATACTAGAAATAGATTATCTACCAACACTGTTTCAGGAGTAAAAGCAGAATATTACGATGTCTTCCGTGATTAACTCGGGATGAACAGTATTAAAGGTGTCAAGTTTGTTCAGCTGAACCCTTTCCGCACTTGCAGACACATCTGAAGCAGTCTACTTTATAAAAAACCTTGTGACATAAAGAGATATTACTCAGAATTAGCAATTTCTTCGTTTGCCTTATTGTTTCCAGATGACTTTAAAGTCGTCTGCTGTGCTGCAGATTTGTTTGTATGTGGGAAACGGTTTATGGGATGCTTTGAAGAGGGTATCTCAGATTGCTTTTGTCCATGAACTCAATATTGCAAATGTCATTGTAAAAGTTTAAAATGTGATTATGTGAACAATGCTTTCTCGTTTTCGAAATGAGAATATGAGCCAGTGCATGAGAAAATGTTCGAGTTGGCATTTCTTTCTGAACAGTGTAGCTTCAGATCGGTTTGTCTTATCCGTCCTTACACAAGTTGACATAATCCTCCAAAAAAGCTTATTCTAACAGTGTATATCGTGATCAGAGTGTATGGATACACAGGCTTATCTAGGTTTATAAG
This sequence comes from Serripes groenlandicus, assembly GCA_031761405.1. Classification (NCBI taxonomy): domain Eukaryota; kingdom Metazoa; phylum Mollusca; class Bivalvia; order Cardiida; family Cardiidae; genus Serripes; species Serripes groenlandicus. Next base: position 133,692,477 of record JASEVX010000002.1, on the reverse strand, counting down.
TCTACAAGAGTATCTGTGCACATTTTCGTATGCCTCGTTTTGAAAGTTATGCTTTTGTTTTACCTGTCAAAACAGTCCGCGTCCAATACCGACCTTATTACCATGACTCGGCCCAGCTATTGTGTTGCACTAAGTGAGTGTGCAAAGTATATGAACGAAGACCCTATTTACTCATGCCAAACAATCAACATCACAAGAACTGAAGTCAATGCATTTATGTTATTATCCCAAGGCTTGTCGAATTTGATGTGTCATCCCGGAAATTACCGATAATCCCCGACATGATACATCGGAAATTGTTTAGAAATGTCTGATGAGGGTGGCATAGAAATGTTGCATTACGACTACAAGCAGCGTTTGTGAGATGGGTAATTAGACGGGACTTTTTACACTCCCTTTATTCCTTACTTCTCGGCATGGAAATAACGTGCGTTTTGTTCTACAACTATATACTTTCAATTCAATATTCAATCCTTTATTGGCAAGTATCGACAAAATTTGTCTTTGGCCATTTACAAAGTGGAAGAATATGGCTTAGACATACAACTATACAATATATCAAATAAATAATATTTAGTATATCAAATGAAAAAGGTACACAATAAGAATATTCTTACTTCTCGGCATGGAAATAACGTGCGTATTGTTTCCACAACTATATACTAATCATTTGGACATGGAAAAAAACAAACATATTTTACCGGAACGACCTAGTTGACTGACACCCACGATTTTCACTATCTAGTAACGTTATTGTGGTTTCATTGATCAACAACACACCGAATGTATATCTATCAAATAGCATATCGAGGCGTTGGTGTGAAACGGTTGTAACTAAAAATTTGCATTTTTTTACCAAGGTTAATCACCTCGCCATAAAGTCTTTATAAGCGTTGAATAATTTTTACTTGGTAAACAATGAAAATTTAGGTGCCATTGCTCGTTCTGAGCAATGGCACCGAAATTTGCATTGTTTACAAAGGGGTCAAAATTGCCCCTAAACCAGGGCTTTTCAAAATAGGTTTTTAGTTTACATCTGTTTCACGCCAAGCCCTCGATATATTCTACAAGGAAAGAAAGAAAATAGACCCTCCGAATATTTGTATTAACGGAAAGCAGCTGTACAGATAACTTATTATCATGACAAGCCGGAATAAAAAAAAAAGATCTGTACTTGTTCATTTCTTCTGTTATCCCTTCCCCTCATATAGACGTTTTCTGATGCCGCCGTAGCAGACGGCTTTTTGAAAACATATTGACAAAAGAAGAAATTGCTCAGAACGAGCAATTTTCTCATTTTGACATAATGTTTTCCACTTTTAGTCATAGGTTATCTATTCAATTATGGTTTGACAAAATATGTTCAAAGTCGTCTGCTGCAAAATTGTCGTATGAGGGAAAGGGTTATAGCCGTCTGCTGCATATTGGCTGTACGTTGGAAGGGGTTAAGTATTCATTGAGCAGGAGTAAAATAAAAAAACTGACCGCCGGGAAAGTGCAACATCGATTATTTAGAGCAGCCTGTGTGGTCGTGCAATCTGATCAGGTTCTAATATGTTATAGGTACCTTGAGCGGTTGTTCCTTCGAGTTGCACTTTAGTTTGAAAAAAGATATGACGCTCTACAAACACATGTATATTGTATCTCCCAATTTGAAAATGATTTTCAGGACATCTAGATTTAACTTCACCCAAAATAAGTTTACGTATGTATTAATGTTTCCATATCTTATAGGTTTGAGCTAAATACATGTTGGCCTGTCTGTCCGTTTTAACTGCTATTGCATCAATCTTAACCCTTCCCCATTTGTAGACGCTTTATGACGACCTTTAAACACAATAAGACAAACGGAGAAATTTCTCATGATGAGTAATTTCTCATTTTGCCACAATATTTGCAACTCTTAATTATACTTTCATATAGAGAGAGATGTTCAGCATTTGTGTCGAATGTTTATCAGTGTAGTCTGATGAAGATTCGTTGTTTCTGGGACAGAGTTAACCCTTTCCCTCATACGACAATTCTGCAGCAGACGACTTGGAACATATTTTGTCAAAAAATAGAAAATCTCTATAATTAAATGGATAACCTATGACTAAAAGTGGAAAACATTGTGTCAAAAGGAGAAATTGCTCGTTTCGAGCAATTTCTTATTTTGTCACTATGTTTTCAAAAAGCCGTCTGTGCAGAGGCGTCAGAAAGCGTCTATATGAGGGAAAGGCTTAATCCGTGCCTAGTTTATTGGATTATGATCCGATCAATTTTTAAATGCATACTTAAAAAACAGATCTCAAAATAAAAAAATAAAAAAAAAGCAATAAAAAAAAAAATCCCAGAGAAATATATACACACGCACCCCTCGGAGTATTTTACTGATATTAAGACAGAAATCCCATAAATCGCAATCCTAAATGGCATTCCGTTTCTGCGTCTGTCGAATTGATGCTTTTCCGAATTGTGAAACGTTTGTGAAGCGTAAAGTCTCGAATCAATCCTTTTGTCATGCGATCGTATGGCTTTAAACTGTCATTGTTCTCCCTCCATTGTAACCGGTCTTTCATGAGGCTTTTATTACTCGTTTATTATGTTTAGAGACGTGACGTCCTAGCAGAGGATATTGGGACTCTTCTGTAACGTCCGTTATTAGTGTTGCTACATGTTAAAAGGGTAACGTTTTTCTAGGTGTTAGTTATTCGTAACGTTTATTGATTCGTGTGCTCGAGGTGGACTCGGGTGGTCAAACTACCGATGCGCACTGGTTCGTCTTTAGACTACGTGCGCACACTTTTGCTGGTATGCAACAATGGCTAATCTTTGTATGCAGCGGGTTTCCTTGGGCTTATTACGTGTTTATGACCTTAGACTTAAACTGTATGTAATATTAACTTGATTTAAATTGGACACTAAATACCGCACATTGTTGACAGTTATTCATTAAAAAAAACGTTCATATCTTATTACAACTTTGATATAAACATAATAGACATGGAGCTGGACCCCAGTTGGTCCTTCTCTTGATGTATCTCTCTTGTCTGTCTCTCTCTCTCTTTCTCTCTCTCTATCTCTCTCTCTCTCTCTTTCTCTCTCGCTATCTCTCCCTCTCTCTCTCTCCCTCTCCCTCTCTCTCTCTCCCTCTCCCTCTCCCTCTCTCTCTCTCTCTCTCTCTCTCTCTCTCTCTCTCTCTCTCTCTCTGTCTCTCTCCTTTTCTCGCTCTCCCCCTGTCTCTCGTTCTGTCTCTTTGTATCACTGTCTCTCTGTCTCTCTGTATATATATTTATATCTCTCTCTCTAGCTGTCTCTCTCTCCCCTGTCGCTCTCTATCTATCTGTGTCTATGTATATATGCATGCCTGTTTGAAAGTAGGTATGGCTGTCTGTCTGGGTCTTTTGTCCTCTATCTTTCTATGTCTATCTCTCTCTCTCTCTTTCTCTGTCTGTCTTTCTTCCTATATGTCTCTCTCTCTATATATATATATATGTTATCCCTCTCTCTCTCTTTAGTTTTTATATATGACATATATATGAATTAGCATGTGTTCATTTCTATTCATCATTCCTTCTTCACGCAGATTTTCCTATAAATATATTGTTTAAGGCCTGTTACATATCAACTAATTTAGTAGACGTTTATTAGTTTCTATACATACTGATGTGTCTGTGGTAATAATTTGTCGTACCGCAAACGTAAAAAAAGTTGTTTATCATCACAGAAATTCAACAAAAACATATCAATTAAAGGCCTTACGCAGTATCAGGTTAGATAAAATGTTAACCCTTGACGCCTATGTAGCATACGGGTTTAGAAAGCATTGTGGCATGAGGAAACATAGGTCATAATGAGTAGTTTGTCCGTTTGCCAAAATGTTGCAACCTTATTCAATAATTGCTTTTTTATATATGTTTTCCTAAATGTTGGTTTTTTAAAGTTGTCTGCTGCAGTTTTGTATTATTCTTGAAACGGTTACATACCATGAATACCTCCCCCGATGTATAGTTTGTTTCATCGGCCCACACAAACAAAGTTCAGTTAAGTTTATGTCATCTATTCTGTTTCTCTTCACACATTATTTCCCTCATTGGCGGTCTGGGTTTTGACGTTAATAACATTACGACGTACTCGCTAGTGCCAGGATCAATGGACAAGTAAGACTCGTAAATTACCCAGAACGCGCCTTGATATAACTGAAACATATTTACCATCGGCGTAAAACAGCATACAAACAAACACCACAAACAAGTGAGCCGTCCCGCGAGAAAACCAACATTATGGCCTCTGCGTAATGTATCGACCCAGGGCAGCCTGCGCAGTCCGCGTGGACTGATACGGTCCGACACATTCCGCCCGAGGGGAAATAGAGGTATAGAGTAATGATTCCTGAAACATAAAATCCACAGGAGGCGAAACGTGACTATCCGGGTAAGCCTGCGCGGTATGCTTAGGCTGATCCGGGTCGATACTTTACGCAGAGTCCGCAATGTTGGTTTTCTCGCGGGACGGCTCAAGTGTCTAGTACAGAACAGAACATAAGTTTATTTACAACACAAGCATATAAGCTCATTGTGCACAACATACATAATTAACATACATGGCAATTTAAAAATGGTTTTCAAACCAAGTAAATTTATTTATTAGGTTTTGATCCTCTAACACTATGTTAGTGTCAGTGAGACGATTCTTTCGAGAACCCACAACATAGGGTTCGCTTTAACGATAAGAGAGAAAGTGTGAAGAAAATAGCTGAATACCCCTCATTATCTGGACCTCTGTTATCGCAGATACTCTAACCCTTTTTTGCGGGTACTCCAAAGAATCGTCTCAGTGAGACGATTCGTTTGAGTACCCACAACATAGGGTTCGCTTTAACAATAAGAGAGAAATCGAGGGGAAAGAGCTGAATACCCCTCCGTATCTAGACCTCTGTTATAGCAGATCCTATAACCCTTTTTTGCGGGTATTCGAAAGAATCTAAAATCCTTATTTGATCCTCTAACCCTATGTTGTGGGTACTCAAAATAATCTTCTCAGTGAGACATAGGGTTAGAGGATCAAATAAGGATTTTATATTCTTTTGAGTACCCACAACCTAAAGTTTGCTTTAACGATAAGAGAGTAAGAGTGGGGAAAAGAGCTGAATACCCCTCCTTATCTAGACCTCTGTTATAGCAGATTATCTAAACCCGTTTTTGCGGGTATTCAAGAGAATCTAAAATCCTTGTTTGATCCTCTAACCCTATGTTGTGGGTACTCAAAATAATCGTCTCATAGGGTTTTGCTTTAACGATAAGAGAGAAATCGAGGGGAAAGAGCTGAATACCCACCTTGTTATCTAGAACTCTGTATAAATATAGCATTGTGAGGAATGATCTGATAGAACGAGGTAAACGTACACGTGGAGATTTAATCTTATCTTTCATTCGTTTTATATCTGGGCTGCATTGAACAGACACAATAACTGCACTATCAAGTGTGAAATTCCATTTTATTCCAGCATACAGTATACTGTAGTCACTGTTTTTTTACGAAATATCACTGATAGATAGAGGTAGGTGAATGCGAAACGTGTACATGTGCCCCTTTGTTTCAGTATCAATTAAACGCAGTATTAATATAATAGAATTGCGCTCATTCGGTAATATAACTTTTATTTATTTATTTATTGGGGTTTTACAACAAATATTTCAGTTATATCACGGCGACAGTTCACTTATTCATGATCCCTGGGTAAACAAACCAGTACTAGGCTAGAAAATGTGCCTTGCCCAAGGGCACTCCACCATGACCGTAGTGCCGCGACTGGGGATCGAACCCGGGAATATAACTTTTAAAAGTATCGCGAACAATTAGTAAGTATGTTTCAGTGGTTATTCGTTGAAACCGACGACGTTAAGCTATAGCTAATTGGGGTTTCATGTATAATGTAAACTATGCATCAAACGCGAGGTAAACACTTCTATACATGTTTTACACATGTTTGTTTGCATGGTGTTTTACGCCGCTTTCCACATTGTTTTAGCTATATGACGGCGTTTCCTGGATGAGTTACCTTTACCAGCACTGCTGGTCCATATATACTGACACTAACGAGTCAGTAGAAATGCGAAATCTAAATTGCTGCATGCCAACGGGGAATAGTTTTACTCACTGTTACTACCAGTTTTAAAGTCTTTGAAATGATCCTATCGGGGATCGAGCCGTGACCATCCGCAACCGACGTTGACCCTCTACCACTGAACCACCGAGGCGGTTTTCTTCATAGGAGCCGAGCCACGGTAGCTCAGTCGGTAACGACGCGGGCTGTCAATCCAGGGGTTGTGTGTTCAAATCATAGCTCGGCCAACATTCTTTCCGACGTTTGACAAAAGTCACTGTGACTAACGCCATTCGTTGTTCACCAATGGGCTAACAGTCTATGTGGAAACGCAGCCAGTTTATTGGAAAGTATGTTGTGCTGAGTACAGGTGTGGGAAAGCTAGGAAACACATGAGTATATGAACTGGCCGCCGTGATATGAACACAATAAAAGTCTATGAGTACCATACTAAACATTGCGTAAATTGAAAGAGTTCATTATGCCCTGGGTTTTCTTCCATTAAACCAAATCCTTTTTAAAACGTTACAATTTAAAGAAATTGTATTGTTAACGGTATTTGCAGTTCTAACACGACATCCATAAATCTAAGGAAATGACACTTTAATGCACTTATAGTGTATCCGAGGGTTTTATCTTTCATAACAAATGGCTTATTTTGTCATTTATATATGACTCTATGTGAACATTATATAGGCGATACACTGCCATAACGTGGCATTTATAGAGTATATTATGTGGATGTGAATAGATAGACACACTAACAGACGTAACCATTGTATTGTCTTGAGTATTTGACACGGAAAGGGCGTGCCTTTATACAGATTGTATTGATCGCTTGGGGTTAAACTCCATTTTCAATAATTTGGCTGTCATAATACGGCGGTAACTTCACATCCATAACTTAAACGCCATTTTCAATAATTTGCCAGTCATAAAACGGCGGTAACTTCACATATCCATGTCTTTCCTTGCTTTCCAACAAAAGTACTCAACTGAAACGCCATTTTCCATAATTTGCCAGTCATACTACGGCGGTAACTTCACATATCCATGTGTTTCCTTGCTTTGCAACATAGATACTCAACTTAAACGCCATTTTCAAAAAATTGCCAGTCATAATACGGCGGTAACTTCATATATCCACGTGTTTCCTTGCTTTCCAACAAAAGTACTCAACTGAAACGCCATTTTCCATAATTTGCCAGTCATAATACGGCGTTAACTTCACCTATCTATGTGTTTCCTTGCTTTCCAACATAAGTACCCAACTTAAACGCCATTTTCAATAATTTGACTGTCATAATACGGCGGTAACTTCACACCCACAACTTAAACGCCAGTTTCAATAATTTACCAGTCATAATACGGCGGTAACTTCACCTATCCAAGTGTTTCCTTGCTTTCCAAACATAAGTGCCCAACAAACATGTAACAGTATCGAAGTTTGATACGGATATCGGCATATCGGTCTTTGGGCTAAATGTCGAATTATCATTAACTTCTTCTGAAGGAGACAAAGCGCGATAGTTTGAAAGTATGGAATTTTACGCAGCTTTCAACAGTATTAAAGTTACATCACGGAGTTCACACACCAATGCATCAGTGGCAATGCTATCACTGAAACCTTATGCCGCATTTTCTCGTAGTCCAACGGTTCCTGGGCTCGAGTCCCATGACATTGGGTTCAACATTTTAAAACCACCTCGGTGATTGAAGTGTTAGAGGGTCTTCCCTCGAGTGCGGGAAAAGGTTGGTTCGAACCCCGGCCGGGTCATACCAAAGACTTTAAGATTTGTAGTAATGGCTGCACTCCTTGGCGCTAAGGTTTGATGGGTTAAAATTACGACTGATTGACTGGTGTCAGGATACATTAACCAGTAGTACTGGTATCTTACCCAGAAAACGCCGTGATATAACTGAAAACAGTGTTGAAAACGGCGTTAAACACCAAACATTTAATTAAGCAATCAACATGTTAAAGCTCCCAACACACTAGACCGGTTTGGTTTGGTCGAGTTATACCAAATACTTTAACAATGGTAGTAATAGCTGACCTCCTTGGCGCTAAGGGTTGCTGGGTTAAACATTAAGACTGATTGGCTGGTGTCAGGATAAATGGACCAGTGAATGGCCGTGATATAACTGAACAAGTGTTGACAGCGGCGTAAAACACCAATAAATCAATCAATCAACCATTTAAACAACCAATCAATCAATCAACCATTCAATCAATCAATCAAGCAACCATTCAATCAATAAATCAATCAATTAATTAATCAACCAATCAATCACTCAATCAACCATTCAATCAATCAATCAGTCAGCCATTCAATCACTCAATCAATCAACCAATCAATCAATCAATCAATCAATTAATCAATCAATCAATCAATCAATCAATCAATCAATCAATCAATCAATCAATCAATCAACCAACATTCAAGAGCTCCCAACAAACTGGACCGGTTTGAGTATCAAGGACGATTACATCGTGTTTGATTAATTTATTTTGAGGGAACCCGTTTTCACAATCGATGTAAAATAAATAAGCTGAAACTAATTTGATTTTCCTTCTTCACAAGAAAATCGTAGAAGTCCTGCATTGTGTAAATGAATTACAACACATGCGCGGTAATAAAACTCAGTTATTTAAGCTAACTACTTTAAGTATACTTTACGGATGCAAACTGTGAAAATTACTCCACTTTACAACGTAGTTTTATGTAATTTGCATTTTAAATTAGACAAACTGACATTCTATTTAGGTCTGCAAGGCGGGATGTTAAACTGGTATTTGATTAGTCTACTTGGTTGAGTTTAAACAGAAAATGGAATTGTATGAATAGTCACATAGACAAAAAGACAAAAAGACCGTAATTAAATAATACTAAACGTTACATTTATCCATTTTTTGAAACAGCTATGATCATTGTTAGACTCGCATGATTTTAAAACAGTGGTTTCAATGTGAATTGCATTCCAAAAGTCGAAGTTTATTAGATACAAAATGGAAGACATGGTTGACAGAAATAAGTTATTCTTTCAAAGAAAGTTCTCCCTATTCGTGTTATTTTTAAAAGTATGTTGTAGAATCATCGACAATCGTTCCAGCCGATGGGAATACACGTGATTTGCTTGGTCGATACAGACAACATCCGGTGGTGCGCATGCAACAAAGAAAAGACCGGAAATGGTTTCACCGCGATGTACGAGAACCAGACTTAAAAAAACAAAAAATGCCTGTAAGTCATCCCATATAACGCGAAATGGTTTCCGTCCTGCTTTTAGTCAGTTGCATTTGCGCGAGGCAGTTTGTATTCTCGTTTCTTCGGTACAAAACAAATTGTTATAGTCTTACAATGTCTCAATTAAACATTTCCCTCATATAGACGCTTTCTGCAGCAGACAGCTTTATAAAAACATAGTGACAAAAGAAGAAATTGCTCAAAACAAGCAATTTCTCCTTTTGCCACAATGTTTTCCACTTTTAGTCATAGGTTATCCATTCAATTATAGAGACTTTCTATTTTTTGACAAAATATGTTCAAAGTCGTCTGCTGCAGAATTGTTGTATGAGGGAAAGGGTTAAACATTTCCCATTTGTAGAAGCATCGTGACGCTTCTGCAGCAGACGACTTTTGAAAACGTTGGGGGCAAAATGAGAAATCGTTCATGATGAGAAATGTCTCCATTGGCCACATAGTTTTAAACTCTATCTATTAAAATAATTAATTAAACCGCATTTATTGAGATATTTCACGTTTTTAATCAATATGTTTTCAAAGTCGTCTGCTGCAGATCTGTTGTATTCTAAAGAGTGTTATAATGTGTAGAAATTCACCGCGACCGACTGGTTAGCATTCAGGATTGGTGACTGGTTGTCCCGGGTTCGATACCCACTGGCGGTTGTCATGGCGGAGTGTCCGTGAGCTAGATGTCTCAGACTAGTACTTGTTTGTCACCCAGCGATAATGAAATAACGGAAAAGACCGTCGAAACGACGTAAACCCGTTCCCACATACAACAAATCTGCAGCAGACGACTTTGAAATAATGAAGTTCAAAATATAGAAACTCGCTATAAATGATAGTATTAATTTTTAATAGAGTTGAAATCATTGTTGCTAATGAAGAAATTGCTCATTATGAGCAATTTCTCCTTTTGCCACAGTGATTTCAAAAGTCGTCTGCTGAGGAGGCGAGCCGTAAGAAGGGTATATATGTGGGAAAGGGCTAAACCGCAATTAAAACAAAAAACGCAATATCTTAAAAGGTGCATGCTATGAAACGTATTGGTCAGGTGGTACCTGTATCACCTTTTAACATGACCAAAATAAACTAATAATTCATTGCATGTGTCACATTAACTATTCCACAGCCGAATTTCACAAAGTCGACCATTACATGTTGAAATTTGAACCACTCCATTGGGATTTGGATTTGCCTTTGGCAGCGAAATACTTAGTTTAAACTTATTTATTTTACATCGATTGCGAAACAAGCCTTCAGCTGAGATTAATCACTCTTGATGTCTGCTTCCTGGAGACTTAACCAGTACTAGCGCCGTTTGTGTGGAAAAAAGCACGGGACTCGAACCAGGGACCTTTGATATTATAGGCCGACGCTCTCCTTCTGCACCACTGTCTTGTTGAAAGAGTTGAAGGAGCCGCCGTCGTTAATAAAGTATAAATAGGTATTGATAAATTAAAACTCTAGGTATTTATATATATAAATAGCTAACGTGCGTATGTATATTTCTAATAAAACAGGTTTAACGAGAATTTAAAAGTGAACCGATCGGTTTAACAACATGCTGTTTAATTTATCACACTAACTTAGAAGTAGATTTCTATTTCGGGGAAAAATGCAATTATTAATTATTATCAACACTATTATGTCTGAGCTGGTTATGACGATTTTAGGTCTCATTACTGCTTTGTATGGTGGGTCTCATTACTGCTTTGTGTGGTGGGTCTCATTACTGCTTTGTATGGTGGGTCTCATTACTGCTTTGTATGGTGGGTCTCATTACTGCTTTGTGTGGTGGGTCTCATTACTGTTTTGTATGGTGGGTCTCATTACTGCTTTGTATGGTGGGTCTCATTACTGCTTTGTGTGGTGGGTCTCATTACTGTTTTGTATGGTGGGTCTCATTACTGCTTTGTATGGTGGGTCTCATTACTGCTTTGTGTGGTGGGTCTCATTACTGTTTTGTATGGTGCTTTATGCCACTTTCAACACTTTTTAAGTTATATCAGTTATAATTACTAGCACTCTACCGATCCATATGAGCCGTCCCGCGAGAAAACCAACATCGTGGCCTCTGCGTAAAAGTATCGACCCGGGTCAGCCTAGGCATGCCGCGGAAGCTAACCCGGACAGACACTTTTCGCCTCCTGTGGATTTTCTGTTTCAGGACTCATTACTCTATACCTCTATCCCCCCTGAGACGGAATGTGTCGGCCCGGGTCAGTCTGCGCGGACTGCGCAGGCTGATCCGGGTCGATATATTACGCAGAGGCCATAATGTTGGTTTTCTCGCGGGACGGCTCAATTTATACTAGCATCAGCGAGTCATTCGTACTACTTAATCCCACAATCCTGAGCACCAAGAAGTCCGGGACGTCCATTACTAGTTGATACTACCAATGTTAAAGCGACTGAACTCCAGATACCCAACTGTCGAAAAAAAAACACCAGTTTTATGAAAATAAGTGTTATTTTTGTATTCGGGGCATTAAAATATGATAACTGACATATACATACCCTAAAATCGGTGAGATTTTCTTGTTTTCGATACTTTTTCCATCGCAAATTCTACCCTGTCAGTAACGGGGTAAGTATTTTTAAATAGGAAACCCCTTCATCGGGACAATTGAAAACGACTCAAGTTCACTTTATTGATAAAAATCGATACATTTTCTACCCTGGTTTTACTTGGATAACATGAAGAATAACATTTAGGGCGAATTCGATGTACTTTTTTTTTTTTTTTTTTTTCGTGCCATCTGGATTTCAGTCGCTTTAAAGTCTTTGATATCCGTTACAGGATTACACAACAACGCTAAATGGTAGTAACATCCATGGGGGCTACCATCCTAGTTAATTTCGCCGAGCCCCTTTAGATCAGTCGGTAACGACGTGGGATGTCAATCCAGGGGTTTTGATTTCGAACACCATCTCGGCTTCAATTCTATCCGACGTTTGACAAATGTCACTGTGACAAGCGTCATTCGTCTTCGATCAATGGGCTAACAGTCTATGTGGAAAGCAGATATAGTTGCTTGGAAAGTCTGGTGTGTGGAATACTGGTGTGGGAAAAAAACCGGGAAACACATGAGTAGGTGAATCGAATACTGTTATATGATGGATACAATCATTAAAAGCGGCGTTAAACCCCAATCAATCAATCAATCAATCAATCAATCAATCAATTTAGTTGTTTTGTTCGGCTCTTTATTACATGTAACTTTACAATGATGAATCAGACTCAACGCAACAGTTTTATCAATGCATTCATTGTAAGCAGATATGCGCAATAAAAACCTTAAATCCCCAGTCTCAAGCTCATTTGCATACCAAAAGAAACCAGGACCTTCGTTTGCCTAATCGATAGCTGATTGCACTCAAGGAGAAATAAAGCGGGACTTTATTCGCATGTATGATTTTTAAACGATAATCCATTATTTTCTTTCTCCTCTGTATTTGCACAAGTAAAAAAAACACCACCACTCTAAGAAATCCGACATAAAGATGTTGTGTGCTGGTAGGATATCGAATTTTGGGCACTATTACAGTATAATGTGAAATTTGCAGCTACATGTATCTAAAACTTTTGTGACGGGAGATTTATTTTTTTAGAGGGAATGCATGCTGTTCGTATATAATAAGCTTTATGTATAGCGTAAACCGATGTAAAACGTAATGAATTGGGTTTAATACCGACTTGTAACCGTTAACAACGTAACAAGATTAATCCTGTGCTTAATATAGAGACAATTCACAGTGTTTTATAGATTTAAGAACACAACAGGGAACCTGTAAACCATCTTTATTGAACAACTTGTTCTGCTTTTTCATTGTTGACTCCCCTTTACTTGGTGAAATTGATAAGTGTCTTTAGTTATTTTATGTCTAAAGAAAAGCGTTTATTCTAAAGGGCGTATGTAACGTTATTGTACGGGAAAGGATCGCCGATATATCCGTGTTTGATGTGACAGTACACGGCTATTTAATTCGCATTTGAATCGATGATTTCTGAATTATTATTATTATTCGATCAGAGACCGCGTACTTCACAAACATTGATCTTGATGTTGTAATCCGGGATATACCACGTCACGTGACAACAACCATTGTATCATCATAATATGAGCCGTCCCGTGAGAAAACCATCAGTATTGCCTCTGCGTAGTGTATCGATCCAGATCAGCCTGCGCAGTCCGCGCAGACTGATCCGGGCCGACACATGCCGTCTCAGGGGGATAGAGATATAGAGTAATGATTCCTGTAACAGAAAATCCACAGGAGGCGAAAAGTGTCTATCCGGGTTAGACTGCGCGGCATGGTTAGACTGATCCGGATCGATACTTTACGCAGATGCCATAAAGTTGGTTTTCTCGCGGGACGGCTCGTATGTAAACACATGTATGTATATAATCAGAAGACTATATATACGGGGGGAGTAAACTGGTCTTTTCCTCACATTATCTCCTCTCATATTTCTCATCCAAATCCTATATGGTGGGTATCCAAAACACGTACAGGCCCATATAGCCGGTTGTGGTTATGTTTGTTGATGTATCATAGTGTTAATCAATTTATGTTTCACACAAGTCACGCTGATAAACAAGTTCGTATCTTAATTATCTTAACATACCATTTGGACATCGCCGTCTATTCTACATGGACGAATATACAGAACTGTTATGATCAAACTTTAAAATACTCTAAAACACGTAGGCCCTCACAGAAACGTAAATTGTACGCTGAAAAGTTAGTAGTAATTGTAGAAAATGTTAAAAAATTACGAAAATTCTATGACTTTATTTTAATAAAATATATATCAAATAAAAGGTAAATGAATTTTCTACATTAAGCCGTAAGTGCCCTTTTGATTTTCTATTTTTAAATAAAAGATATTCACTGAAGAACATGTAAAAATTAACGGGAAAATACCGTTTTGTTAACGGTTTATATGTAAGTAAGAGGGAAATTTAGGTGACTGTATTCAAGGTTAAAAAGGACCAAAATATTATTAAGATAAAACACATAAAAAAACATATTTATATTCAGGAGATATTTTTCTTGAAAACTTGATAAGTACCTTTTTAAAAAATTTGCCAAAAAGAATTGTTATAAAGAAAAACTAAAATGTCCTCTATAATTCCATGTAACTTTTGTTATCGATTTTTGACAGTCGCTGATTCCCATAGTTGGATATGAATGGCTACCCGCACTGGTGCTCGGGAATGTCTGGTTTGCAAAACGACTTACTCCATTTGCAAGGATAAATTGTTCAGTAGTACTTTAAACATGACCAGAAAACCTCCTGAAACTCTTTTTAAAACCTCGTAAAACGCTATATTAATGTTAGGAGACCAAATGGAATGAAAATATGTTTAACACCTCTTATAAATCTAGAAACTATGTAAATAACTTAGATATGCTAGAATTACATGTCAAATAACATGAAATGTTACTAAGACAACCGCAGTAAGGCTGAACAAAGTTGAGTCTGTGAGCAATTGATTCTGCATGCCAATGCAGATAAAACTGCAACTGTCTCCTAGTACGTCACATCTTAAGATGACACGAATAATTGAATAATTGAATGTACAGCTAGATGTGCATCAGCATGGCTGACTGTCCGTCTAGACAGACAGCTTTGCTGATGGACAGAAGAACATCCACCAAAATACGATTACACTATCGGATAATAATACTGATATACATTTAATTATATGTAACTGACTCACATGCTTCTATCCTGTCAATCTGGACCTTTTATGCAAACTTTCATAAATGTCTATTTTCTACCTCTGGAGCTTGAATATTCCATCAATCATTTACCACAATAAAGTACATAACACACGATCCAATCTTAACACATCCTTTCACACTATTGTGAAATTACAGCACTAGAATGTGAACATTAATTTGTTCAAAACTACACAAAATATCAACACATGTGTAACTGGTCAAAACTCGTACAACAAAAACAAAAAACACGAAAAACCCGAGAATCTAAAAATAGAATATATTTAGATCTACTTGAAGAAACTATAGTCTCTACACAAATTTAGCTATGCATTTTACCCCAAAGGAAAAGATAAAAATCGCCTTCCTAAAAGACATATATAACATCTGATAATATGGAATGCTCTGTCTGTCTCTCTCTCTCCCTCTCTCTCTCTCTCTCTCTCTCTCTCTCTCTCTCTCTCTCTCTCTCTCTCTCTCTCTCTCTCTCTCTCTCTCTCTCTCTCTCTCTCTCTCTCTCTCTCTCTCTCTCTCTCTCTCTCTCTCTCTCTCTCTCTCTCTCTCTCTCTCTCTCTCTCTCTCTCTCTCTCTCTCTCTCTCTCTCTCTCTCTCTCTCTCTCTCTCCCCCCTCCTCCAACCTCTATCACGTGACATTATATGTATTTAATTTGTAAGATATATTGTTATTTTCATGTGTCTCATTTTGAGACTTAGAAAAAAATAAACGATTGAACGAACGAACGAACGAACGAACACAAACGAATAGTCAATTCAATTAAACAAGAGTGGTGAACGGTGTTCACGTGACACGTGTCATGTATTCATCAGTTTACGGTTCATTAGAATTACCAATATGTTAAGTTCACCAGTAATTACCTTTATTTTCACAGGTAAGTCAAGGTGATCAGAATCTATATCGAATGAACCCGAATAAAATAGCTTGGTTCTCGGTTATACAAACTACTTTATTATACCCCAAGATACATAGTATATGGGGGGCTATATAGGAGTCACGTTTGTCGGTCGGTCGGTTTGTCGGTGCGTTGGTCTGTGGACATTTCTTGTGAACACTATTTCTCAGCAACCCTTGGTCAGAATTCAATATAACTTCACAAGAATGATTGATACCAAGCCTAGTTGTGCATATTGTCGGCGTATTTTTATGTATATTGTCAGGCACCAGCAGGGGATATTCATCACCTTCAGTGATATTTCTAGTTCTATATCGATCTACGTTTATGTCGATTCCTTTTTAATGTCCCGAATTGTTTGACATAATATGGGTCGACTGTAATACAAATGATCATTATTCTGTATGACATATTGTGTTCTGTTTTATGTTGTTTGTCTTTACTTCATTTTTATATCCACGCTGGACAGTACTTATCGGGTTTTATACCCGATACTCTAAATATGGTCGTTCCTCCTTGATGCTGAGGTTATATTAACATTACCACTGGCTTGCTGTTATCAGGATAAATGCACCAGTAGTACCGATAACTTAACCATAAAAAATACAGTGATATAACTAAAATGTGTGTTGAAAGCTGTATTCCACACCAAGCGAACAAATAAACAAACTCATCGGGTTACTACTTCCTAAGTTATCAAATGTTCAACATTAAAAAGTCATTTTCGTCAGGCTTACACTCCGCTTCCGGGCATCTGTCTCCTGCAATAAGAAATTACCCGTTTAATATTAAAGTTAAAGCTGAAACATTTCAATAAAGTGTCAATGTTTATTAGCAAATAAAAGACGATGTCGTTCATCATTGTATTCACACTTAACAATTACCCTGAACATGTATATGGATGTGTCCGATGATATGGCCGAACTGTTCGGTATTAAATTGAATCACCTAATGAGAAAAGCGACCGAGGATTATGACATATAAATGCGAGCGTCCCGCGAGAAAACCAACAGTATGGCCTCTGCGTAATGTATCGACCAGGATCAGTCTAAGCATGCCGCGCGGACAGACAGTTTTCGCCTCTGGTGGATTTTCTGTTACAGGAATCATTACTCTATATCTCTATCTCCTTGAGACGGAATGTGTCGGCCCGGATCAGTCTGCGCGGACTGCGCAGGCTGATCTGGGTCGATACATTACGTAGATGCCATAATGTTGGTTTTTTCTCGCGGAAGGCTCATGTATGCATTTAGAAATTGACTTTATAATACATGTAATTTAGAATTAAATTGTGAGTGTCTATATGCTTGCCTACCCAAATGCATAAGCGCCTGCCTACCGGCCCGCACGACCGCCCGACCGTCCGACCGTCTATATATCATATCAGTCGGTAGCGACGCGGGCTGTCAATCCAGGGGTTGTGAGTTTGAATCCCGGCTCGGCCAACTTTCTTTCCGACGATTGACAAAAGTCAATGCGACATGCGTCTTCCACCAATGGGCTAAGTCTATGTTGAAAAGCAGCCAGTTGCTTGGGAAGATTGTTGTGTGGAGTACTGGTGTGAGAAAACCAGGAAATGCATGAGTAGGTGAACAGGCCGCCGTGATATAACTGAGAAATTGTTAAAAACGGCGTTAAACCCGAATCAATCAATCAACCATATATCATGCATCTAAATGCTGTCTACTGAATCGTATGTCGTTGATTGTATGTATAATATCCTCTCTGTAAATTGCGTTGTAGCTGTTTTAATTATATATTCTCTCACTAATGAACCACCTGAATTCCGGAAACCGCCCTCGTCAACCTGAACAACACAAACACGTTCTACCGACCTGATGGTGTAGTTGATAAGCGGCCGCCTCTGGTATGGGAGGTCGCGGCTTCGATCCCCGGCCGGGTCATACCAAATATTCTAACAATGGTACTAATTGTTGCCCTTCTTGCCGCTCAGTGTAGCGGGGTTAGTATTACGACAGACTGGCTGGTTCAGAATAAATGGGCCAATTGTACTGGTGACATACCCAGGAAAAGCCGTTATATAACTTTTTTTTTTTTGTCAATGTGGCGTAAAATCCCAAACAATCAATTCACAAATACGTTATATTAAACGTTCGATTGATGATGTCTAATCATCTGTTCAATAATATTCCAACAGCGTTAATATGAAATCAAATCAGCGACCATCAACCCAAATCAAGCTGTGTCTGTTAATAGATGTTCGACCTGTCGCGGCTGGTAATGTCAAAGTATACTAATTTGAGTGACGCCAACAAAGAGAGGCTACCTGCAGCTTTTGTTTGTATGTTTACATGGAACAATGATTTATTTATATAAAAGCATTACGTTATTGGTTAGTTACCAGTACAATGGTAGATCAACGGATAGGTCGTTTAATTTTAACCCCGACAATCCTGAGCAGCGAGGAGTGTAAGCAATTACAGCCACTTTTAAAGCGACTGAAATCCAGATGGCACGAAAAAAAAAAATCGAATTCGCCCTAAATGTTATTCTTTATGTTATCCAAGTAAAACCAGGTTAGAAAATGTATCGTTTTTTATCAATAAAGTGAACTTGAGTCGTTTTCAATTGTCCCGATGAAGGGGTTTCCTATTCAAAAATACTTACCCCGTTACAGACAGGGTAGAATTTGCGATGGAAAAAGTATCGATAACAAGAAAATCTCACCGATTATAAGGGTATGTAATATGTCAGTTATCATATTTTAATGCCCCAAATACAAAAATAACACTTATTTTCTTAAAATTGGAAATTTCATTTTTTTTTCGACAGTTGGGTATCTGGAGTTCAGTCGCTGTAAAGGCTGTGGAATGACCCGGATGTGATACAATCCACCAGTCTAGTCTTTACAGTAAACCGAAAATAAACAACATTTGCGAACACTTAAGACCAAGGTCAGCCCGCACACATACTTTTTATTGGTATACTTATATGTAGCTCTGAAACATAAACATAAGTACATCGTAGATCTAGATGAAGTTTAAGAGGAAGACTGATTGGGTTTTAAAGCGGCCGACCAATTCACATTCCCATGTGCTTACTGGCTTGCCCACACGATTTCTCCATATAACAGTCTTTCCAAAATGACCGGCTGATTTTTCACGTAGAATGTTAGCCACTTGGATGAAGAAGAATAACGCTTGTCGCATTGACTTCTTCTTTAACGTCGGAGAAATATTGGCCGACCTTGATAAGCCCTGAACTCAGTGTGTGTATACCATGTGACTTTGACGTCACAAATGCTACGGCGGACAGAACTATTTTACTTAGATCTAGATGTAAAAACAAAGGTAACTTTTTTATTTCTTCATCATTTTTAATGAAACATGGCGCAGTCTACGCCGCTAAGAGAGTTTGATTAGTGGTTTAGTTTCTTCAAACACTTCGATGAACCTTTTCTCAAAATGTATTAATATCGCCGACAGCCGGAGCATTATCAAAACTGGATTTTGAGAACAGGTTCGTCGAAGTGTTTGAACAAAATAAACCACCAATCAAAAAAGCCGGAGATAGGACATTGTAAGCGGCATAGACTGCACCATGTTTCATTAAAAAGGGTGAAGAAATAAAAAAGTAACGATTGTTTTTACATTCTTATCAAGAGCCATTATTGCTGTCTGACCATGCAAATATGACGTCAAAAAACACGTGGTATACACACACTGGAACTGAAAGCCCGCGTTGCTACCGACTGAGCTAGCGGGGTTAGTTATTGAGGAAGAGTCTGACAGGTGTAGTTACTCCCATTTCGACTCCAGGTAGCCGACGTGTGTTCCACACTTCTGGTCAAAATGACGTAACACACGGAGACAGTAAGCTAACAATACTGTCTAAATTGGTGTGAAAGGTTTAACTACAACTATGCCATACTGTCTAAATTGGTGGCGATAACCAACACGTTGTGCCGTAATAGTATCGAGACTGGACGACACACCGCTAGCCTCATCGCCCCCGTCGAATAATTAACTCTTCCCAACATACAATAAAATCTGCAGCAGACGACTTTTAAAATGTCTACTAAACAATATGGGAAATCTCTATAATTGTAGGTATAATTACTGAAAAAAGTTGAAAAACTGTGTGGCAAAAAGGAGAAATTGCTCGTTTTGAGCAATTTCTCCTTTTGTCACAATGTTTTCGAAAGTCGTCTGCTGCAGATGCGTCAAATTGCGTCTACAGGTGGGAAAGGGTTAACTTCTCCAAACTCCAAACTGACAACAACTGAACAGAGTCGACTCGAAACATATTTAGGCAAAACTATGACAATATTTCTATAGTATCGTATAAGTACTTGGAAATAGTTAAAAGTATTGTGGCAAAAGGATAATTTTCTCGTCTTAACCCTTTTCCTCATATAGACGCTTTCTGACGCCTCTGCAGCAGACGGCTTTTTGAAAACATAGCGACAAAAGAAGAAATTGCTCAAAACGAGCAATTTCTTCTTTTGCCGCAATGTTTTCCACTTTTAGTCATAGGTTATCCATTCAATTATAGAGATTTTCTGTTTTTTGACAAAATATGTTCAAAGTCGTCTGCTGCAGAATTGTCGTATGAGGGAAAGGGTTAAAGCAGACGGCGTTTTGAAAACATAGTGACAAAAGAAGAAATTGCACAAAACGTGCAATTTCTCCTTTTGACACAATGTTTTCCACTTTTAGTCATAGGACAAAATACGTTCAAAGTCGTCTGCTGCAGAATTGTCGTATGAGGGAAAGGGTTAAAGCAGACGGCTTTGGGCCACCTTCCTTTCAATAGTCGTCTGCTACAAACTTTTGTATGTGGGACGGGGATAATGATGCATTATAAGCGTTTGGAGTGAGAAACATCGCCTATTCTGCAGTAATCATTCTTAGTATGACAAAAAACTCAAAACGTTCTCAGACTCAATTTAAAGCAATAACCGCTTCCCACAATCTGTAAATCTGCAGCAGATGACTTATTAAGAACTTGGGCAAAAGTTACTATAGAGATAAATCACTGGGACAAAAGAGGGAAAAATGCTTAAATTATCATTGTTTTGTCACAATGTTTTCAAACGCTACAGGGGCGTCAGAAAGAGTCTGTTTGACGAAAAGGGATACTCGAGTGAATGCTATTTACATGTTCTATGATTAAATTTTCGCTGATTCAAGTTCCCGTAATACTAATTTAAAAGCATGCAGACAGACAATGAGAAAATAAAATCAATCAAATACAGATCTGTCTTCAAAACGAATTTCATTTTGAGTGAAAGTCACGTATGCAATCAGTGTGTGTTTTGTTTCAATGATATCACATATTACGACGAATATCAAAGGCATATAGTTTTTGATATTGTAATTTGGAGATTTGTTGTTCCATAAGACCGCCTCGGTTGTGTAGTGGTAGATCGTTCGTCTCAGGGGCAGGAGGTCCCGGGTTCGATCCAATGCAGGTAATACCAAATTATTTACAACATGGTGGTAATGGGTTTTCCTCCTCGGCAATCAGGATTGTCAGGTTAGCAGTACGAGTGACTCGGTGTCAGTATAAATAGACCAGTAGTAAAGGTAACTTACCCAGGAAATGCCGCGATATAACGGTATAAATTGTTGAAAGCGGTGTAAATTCATCATACATAGAAAAAAAAAGGGCAACATACGCACATGTTGTTGACGGAAATAGACATGTTGTTGACGAAAGTAGACATGTTGTTTATGGAAGTAGACATGTTGTTGACGGAAGTAGACATGTTGTGGATGGAAGTAGACATGTTGTCGACGGAAGTAGACATGTTGTCGACGGAAGTAGACATGTTGTTGACGGAAGTAGACATGTTGTCGACGGAAGTAGACCTGTTGTTGACGGAAGTAGACACATTGTTGATGGAAGTAGACATGTTGTTGGCGGAAGTAGACATGTTGTCGACGGAAGTAGACCTGTTGTTGACGGAAGTAGACATGTTGTTGACGGAAGTAGACATGTTGTTGACGGAAGTAGACATGTTGTTGACGGAAGTAGATATGTTGTCGACGGAAGTAGACATGTTGTTGACGGAAGTAGACATGTTTTTTGACGGAAATAGACATGTTTATGACGGAAGTAAACATGTTGTTGACGGAAGTAGACATTTTGTCGACGGAAGTAGATATGTTGTCGATGGAAGTAGACATGTTGTTGACGGAAGTAGACATGTTTTTGACGGAATTAGACATGTTGTTGATGGAAGTAGACATGTTGCCGACGGAAGTAGACATGTTGTTGACGGAAGTAGACATGTTATCGACGGAAGTAGACATGTTGTCGACGAAAGAAGACATGTTGTCGACGGAAGTAGACATGTTGTTGACGGAAGTAAACGTGTTGTTGACGGAAGTAGACATGTTGTCGACGAAAGAAGACATGTTGTCGACGGAAGTAGACATGTTGTTGACGGAATTAGACATGTTGTTGATGGAAGTAGACATGTTGTTGACGGAAGTATGCATGTTGTTGACGGAAGTAGACATGTTGTTGACGGAAGAAGACATGTTGTCGACGAAAGAAGACATGTTGTCGACGGAAGTAGACATGTTGTTGACGGAAGTAAACGTGTTGTTGACGGAAGTAGACATGTTGTTGACTGAAGTAGACATGTTGTCGACGGAAGTAGACCTGTCTGGAACTGACTGTTTATTCAAGTACAATCTCTGTATTGACACCAATAAGAATAAATTAACTTTATTCTAAGCAGGTTGAGATAAAACGTCCCCATTGTTCCATAGTATTAAAAGTACCTTGATTCAATTCCCGACAGCCCACCTCTCCGAGCACGCCTATTCAATTAAGAAGATATACCGACGGGGATGTATGACAAAAAGTCAACGATAAAATGTAGATCTTAACGGATGATTACTTTATGATGATAGTGCATGCAAAGAATGCGTGCCCGTATATACAGTGCATTCGCGATAACTCGAACATGGGAAAACTCGAACAAATCGTTCGACCCAAACCATCTCAGGGGAAATAAGAACCGCTGCTATCCTCTTTGCTAAATACTTCTTAAGTATTACTTACAAATACATCTACAATATCCGATATATCAGGGACGTAGATAAGAGGGATAGGCACCTGTTATCTGGTTAAAATATCACACATAAAAATAAAATTGTCAAAATGTTCACATTTTGTAGCAAATAAAACATTGAAGTCACATTGGCACATAAACAAAACATACATATTCTGAAAGCTTAACATTTCAACTAAAGTTAGAGATACAATGAATAACTGGAATTTCTTTGTATTTTAAACAATGACTGGTTTAAAAGACACAGATATTGGGATTTCTGAATTATATTATTTGTTTTCAAAAAAATTATTAGACTGACATTTTTCATACGGATAACATATTATCAAAACCTGTAATCTATTAAAATATGTTTATCTACTGCAATAGAAGAATGTTTAAACTTTCAGATTTTTTTTATTTTCATATATTGAATAGTTTTTGAGTTTTACTTGCTACAAATGTTGGCACGGGTGATATTTTAGTATATAATTTAGTTACCTATCCCTCTTATCTACGTCCCTGGCTGAAGTAAAGTCCAACCTGAGACGACCTCTTAGAGGCAGTCATCTGACGCAAAGCGGGCATGTGTTATCGTCAATTACATAAAACACATTTCGAATATCTCTCCTGTGATGGCGTTGAATAGCTTTTAGAATTACCAAAATGTACAAAATGCATTTAGACTACAAAGTTATGCGAAGAGGGACTGCTCCCTGTCACGTATTATAAATGAGCCTTGATTCAATTTCCATGAACCACGCCTACCCGCTAATCAAGATAACTGACGAGTGACAAACTCCTAAGATAAATGTAAATACGGAATAACTGCGTTGTTGCCAAACTGCAAGTATGTTTCATTTGCTTCTAAGATGGAAGATCTTTTGGAAGACACTCAAAATTCCTGCATAAATCTGCAAGTGGGAAAGGGTTGATATTTTTATAAATGTTGTGATCGCTTTTTTTTCCATAGCACATCGGGTAGAAAGCAAAAACAAAATAAGAGTAAAAGTCAGCAATAGTTTGTTAAATGAAAACATATATATTAGAAATACACGTAAGTTTTTCTTTTTTTCAAAGACAATGTCTATCATAGGACCACTTTTAAGTTCACAAAGCATTCACTTTGCCCTGAAAACAATGTGTGTATTATCCCATGCCAATAGAGGATGAGATATTGGTGTGGCGTCATCCGCCTTCCATCCGCCACATGGGCTTAACAGTTAGGTCACGTTAAGTCATTTTAAGAAATTTATTGTGAATACACTAGATGCCATGTTTGTCATCTTATCTTCACAAAAACAATCGTTAAAGTTTGCAAAGTAATTCATTCATCTCAATCGAATCTCGGTAAAATTCGAAATGTGTTCACGTGGGTAAACAATTGGTAAATGAAGGTAAGTAGCACTCAACCGTCATTAGGCAAAAATCACTAAATTACTAAATTGTATTAGGCAAAACACCCCGGCCTCTAGTGGCAATGTTTTTCGACAAATCAACCATGATTTGAATGAATCTGGTTCATGGTCACAGAGGGAACATTTCTACTAAAAGAGTTGAACTCAGCCAAAACCTTTCGGATCAGACTATTTTAACTTTCATCTAAAGCCATACAATGTTTTTAAAGCCCCGCCCCCTGGCAGCAATATTTTTCGCTCAATAATCATAGCCTGAAGGAATCTAATTTCTTCCAAACTATTTGAAAACCAGTTAATCTGCTTCAAGTTTTCACTATATCCATATTTAAAAAACATCTCTGTCCCCTGTCTGCCATGTTTATTGACCAATTAACATAACTCAACGTAATCTGACAGAGGGTCACCTAGGGAACATTTTTACAATTTTCTTTTAAATTAAGCCGGTCAGGTTAATTGGAGAACGTATTCAAATTTGTTTCTTTCGGTTATCATTGAAACCAGAACTGTGAATTGATCCATAGACTCGAAAGGTATTTAGGAGAGGACGTTGACGGGATGCTATCTAGTTTCATTCAACTTTTCCTAGCGCATTGAGATAAGTATTCGTTTGAACAAAACGTTTACAAACGGACGCATGAACGCAAGTACGCATTGACGCTACAAACGACGGACAAATATCCATGACATAAACTCGATTGGTGCAGTTAGTAGATCAGCGTTTAGAAAACACACCTTTACCCCTTTCCCACATATATACACTTTTTGACGCCTCTGCAGCAAACGGCTTTTGAAAACATTGTGACAAAACGATCAATTCCACCTTTTTCCACACTGTTTTCAACTCTATTCAACAAATATTCTTTCTAAAATAGATATGTTTTTTACAAGATGTTTTCAAAGTCGTCTGCTGCTGATTTATCGTATGTGGGAAAGGGTTAAAGCACTCTATACAGCACACCTTATCTTCAACGGAAAACGAAAATACTATAATCTATTTTATATTCTTCGGACCACGTTTGATAACACAAAATCAATGTACAGCATAATCTACAAGTATTCTAGTTTTCAAAATGAGCATCAACATCGTATGAAGCTGATATGAAAAGAAAAGCTGAACGTAAAGCTGAACGTAAGATGTGACACACATCTTATTTCATGACAGCAATTGCTAAGACATTCGACAAGAAATTGTCATCACGATATCCAGGTTGTCTTTTTGGAACGGTAATGCAATCTCTTCCATTTCCCTTTGTCTTTTTTTTAAATAAAATTCGGGTCGTTTTAAGGAATAATCCTGTATTCATTGTAGCGTCGCACACAACTCGGTAGTGTTTACTTCAGACTACTCCCCACAGAAACCTTTTTTATTAGAAGAAAAATCGGAAATTTGCCAAGATTTATGAAATCGTAGCACGCAAACACTCTAGCGATATTTGAATGATACGAAATCTAATTATTTCTTACACAAAGGAGTACGGCCATCTCATTTTGGTTCACACAAAACATGGGCAGAAAGACTCGGTAAAACAATACCAGAAATATTGAACGGAAATTTATGAAAAAAAATGTGACTACCTTTTTACAACATAGTTATCATATTATGCAACCGAGATATACTTTTAATCCTGAATAGTCCTTTGTAGATAGTTCCAGGACAATGGATGCAAGCTAGAATCATAAACTGAGCCGTCCCGCGAGAAAATCAACATTATGGACTCTGCGTAATGTATCGAACCAGATCAGCCTGCGCAATCCGCGCAGGCTAGAGCCGGGCCGACACATACCGTCTCAGGGGGGGGGGGGGGGGGGGGGGGGGGGGGGGGGGGAATACAGGTATAGAGTAATGATTCTTGAAACAGAAAATGCACAGGAGGCTAAAAGTGTCCGCCCGGATTAGTCTGCACGGCATGCTTAGGCTGAACAAGGTCAATCATTTACGCAGAGTCCACATTGTTAGTTTCACATGTAGTATTCCGACTTATATTATGATAGTGTGCATCTATGTGTCCGCGGCAAATTAATTTTAATATAAACAAGCAAATTCAGAGAATCATGGTCCCCGCCAGGGTCAAGGTCACAAGGTCAAAACAATTGGTATTGATGGAAAGGGGTTGTCACAAGGAATACACATGTGAAATATGAAAGCAGTACCTATTACGGTTCAGAAGTTATGACCAAGGTTAAAGTTTTTGTGACAGCGTGACTGACGGACGGACTGACG
Source organism: Serripes groenlandicus (assembly GCA_031761405.1). NCBI lineage: Eukaryota > Metazoa > Mollusca > Bivalvia > Cardiida > Cardiidae > Serripes > Serripes groenlandicus. The sequence continues at coordinate 133,665,831 of JASEVX010000002.1, read as the reverse complement.
GACTGACGGACTGACGGACGGACTGACTGACGAATGAGAAATAATAGTCCCCAGCTTTCGCTAAAAGCGGGGGACAATAAGTACACATTGTGTTATTACCAATAAATCCGTTGGATCGAGTTGTATGTATATACTGAACACGTTTTGGAATATACTTCGATCTATGTTTTCAGTCGACCTGAAATGTTGCATCCAGCAACACAATGGATTAATTAACAATCAGATACAATGACATGTCGTCGATTGTGGCGTGAAATTAACTCTTCCAAACCTGTGACAGGCGACTTATCAAAAACCAGAAAAGATAAAAAGGACATTGCTTGAAACGAAAATTGTATCACAATGTATTACATTCTGCATAAAAAGTACACAGGATCCAGATATGTTAATTTTCTCCGTGTGTTTTTCAATGTAAACATATCATAAACGGGTAAGCAATTAAAGCGTGTATGTATTCCTTTATAAAATACGTGCACATTCTGGGCAATGTCTCCCTTTGTCACAGTGTTACAGAGTCTGTTCAATAGTTGCACTTGCAATCATGGAGGTTTTATCAACTTAACTCAACTTAACTCAATTTCATTAGGCATTCTGAAATAAACATGCCATAGATACACGAAAATATGACAATGATAAACATTTACATACTGTACGTACACCCAGTCAAAACATATAAATATACTGCTGAAAAAGTAATACTTTTTTAATATAAATAGACGATATTTTCTAAGCTTTTCTTATCCTACAATATTTTGAACCAAATAATTTCAAAGACGTTTGATACTGAATTGTTAAATGTGTGACAGGTTAAAGGGTGAACACGTTTTGATGGAATGTGTCTCTAATTAGCAAACATTGAAATCACGTACCTTTGGTGAATAGGTCACTTTTGTTTGTATTCAACTCGTCTTTCTATCCGATATTTTTTCTATTTACTCTGTAACCCTTTCTCAGTTAAACCTGTGCTAAAGACAACCTTGGACCACCAATTCCCTGTCTAAATCGACCATACTTTTAATTTCAAAAATACTCATTTTCTGTATAAATTGTCATGCAATTAAAGACCATATGTGAACAAAAGACCAGATTGTTCTCTTCCATTGGGTGGTATTTAAACAGTGGTTTGACTTTACCATGTAACCCTTTCCCAGTCAAACCTGAGCTTAAGACAACCTTGGACCACCAATTCCCTGTCTTTAACGACCATACTTTTAATTTTCAAAATACGCATTTTCTGTTTAAATTGTCATGTAATTAAAGACCACTTGTGAAGAAAGACCAGATTGTTCTCTTCCTTTGGGTTGTCTTTAAACAGTGGTTTGACTTTACCATGTAACCCTTTTCCAGTCAAACTTGTGCTTATGACCACCTTGGAATAGCAAGTCCCTGTCTATAACGACCATATTTTTAATTTCCAAAATACTCATTTTCTGTATAAATGTTCATGTAATTAAAGACCACATGTGAACAAAGACCAGTCTTTAAACAATGGCTCGACTTAACATACACTTTCTGACTCCTCTACAACAGACGCCGTTTGAATACATTGTAACTAAAGTGGAAATTGCTCAAAACACAATGCCACAATTTTTTTCATTTTTTTTTCGATATTTATACTTTTATTTATTGATATTTTCAATAGTGTTGCTACATATACTTGCTTTCTAAGTCGTCTGCTGCAGATTCGTTTCATATTTGAAAACAGTTTTTTTTCATCATGTTTTACGCCGCTTTCAATAATGTTTTCAGTTATATAACGGCGCTTTCTGGGGAAAGTAACCAGCATCACTGGTCCATTTATCTCGACACCAACGTGCCAGTCTTAATGCTAACCCCAAACTCCTGAGCTCCAATGAGGGGAAAGCCATTTATTACATTGTTTAAGTCATTGATTTGACCCGACCGGGGATCGAAACCCACTCAGGAGCTTACTCAGGCAACGCAGTGATTGATTGATTGATTTGGGTTTAACGCCGTTTTTAACATTTTCTCAGTCCTATCACGGCGGCCAGTTCACCTACTCATGTGTTTCCTGGTTTTCACACACCATTACTCCACACAACAACGCAGAGATATAACTGAAAGCAATGTTGTAAGCGGCGTAAATCACCATACAAAGATCAAATGTGCACACAAATCGTGTTCATTTACCTTACAAATAACTATGGTTCTGACAACGTGTCACATTCCAATTGAACACGGGCCTACCAAACCCACTCAGAAATGTACTCAGGCAACGCAGTGATATAACTGAGCAAAGCTGAAAGCGGCGTAAATCCCCATACAAACATAACATGTACACACAAATCGTGTGCCCTTTACCCAGGGACCTTATCTACGTCCCTGCTTTACCTTAAAAAAGAGCCGTCAAGCGAGAAAACCAACATTGCGGACCCGGATCAGCCTAAGTATGCCGCGCAGGCTGACCCGGATAGACATTTATCGCCTCCTGTGGATTTTCTGTTTCAGAAAACATTACTCCATACCTCTATCCCCCCCCCCCCCCCCCCCCCTGCGACGGAATATGTCGGCCCGGATTAGCCTGCGCGGACTGCGCAGGCTGATCTGGGTCGATACATTACGCAGAGGCCATACTGTTGGTTTTCTCGCGGGACGGCTCGAAATAAGATTGTAGACAACGTGTCACATTCCAATAGAAACACGGGGCCTCCCACAGCTATAGGGCGATACCGGATTAACTTTCGGGTCAATAATCGTTGACGGGTGGATCACACACGCAGCGTGCATTTATGCTATCAGTTGCGTCGCGAACAAACGTGTATTTAAAATTATGGTTAAATTCGTACAGAGACAAAAAACAGTCAAGAACCAACCCCAGTCTGTGAATCCGAAAGGACTGACCCGTTGAGTCACTGTCTTTCACTGTGGGGTACACGAAGGTTTAGATAAGTTGCGTCGCGATGAAAAGTGTATTTAAAATATGGTTAAACTCGTACAGAGACAAAACAGTCAAGACCAACCAACCTCTCTGTGAATCCGAAAGGACTGGCCCGTTGAGTCACTGTCTTTCACTGTGTGGAACACGAAGGTTTAGGTAATGTCTGGCGTAAAAGCTGGAAGTTTAATCTCGTCATATTACTTTATACCATTTCCCAAAACGAATCTTAAGCAGAAATATTTGATAACATTAAGTCAAATATATAGTAACCCTCGATAAAAGAAAAAAAACATGTAATGAATCAATTAAGCATCTATATTAAGTGAAGACTCAGGCGACTTGCTTAGGGAGCGGGAGGTAGCGAGTTCGATCCCCGGCCAGGCCATAACAAACATATGTTATAAATGGTATTAATGGCTGCCATTCTTGGCGCTCAGGGTTTTGGGTGAGCATCGCAACTGGTTGGAAAAAGCCGTGATATAACTGAAAAATTATTAAAAGCGGATTGAGGACTCAGATGAGCTGCCTGTGCATACGTGCGATGTATCTCACCAGAGTCCACACTGTCCATATAAAGCCCTATATACGTTTAATAGTAAATATTCCTATATACATGTACGTGTAATAGTATATAGCCCTAGATGCTTACGTTTGACAAATGTCGAGAAGTACAGCAGTCCTACTAGTTCAACCATTTCCCACATACAGAGGCTTTTTTAAGGCCTTTGCAGCAGACGACTTTTGAAAACATTGTGACAAAAAAAGTCTCTCTTATCCCACCATGTTTTTTTTAAATTTGGTCTGCCGCAGAGCCGTACGAGAGAGCGTATGTATGCCGTAAAGGTTGAAATATACCTAATATTTGAAATAAATGTCAATGGTGTACACCTACAGGTCTTGTTATTCCGTGCCATAGTTGAAACTGATAACAACATGAACCTTTAAAAAGTGAAGAAAGGCCTATGTTGAATTAAGTCGCCAAGTTTCATACAACACAGGAATTTTTATGTTTTTGAATCGAGATTGATCATCCTCTAGCTTCCTTAATGTCGACTAAGTACTTATTAATTTTGAAGAATGACATCACTTTGTACGAACTGTAAACACCTATTGAGTGGCTATTGATTATAATTTAACGTCCTTTTCAACATTATTTCAGTTATATTACAACGAGTATTTCCCTACCATGTGCTTCCAGGCCACGATTCTATAACACTTTGAAAGGGTTCTCTTTCGTCAGAAATAAACTATATGCTCCAAATAAGAATTATATTTTGTCAATTTCGAGAAAGAATACGCTACTACTGCTCAATTCGACTATGGCACATAATTGTTATGTTGAATGTCAGTTATGTTACGACGAATCTATAACAACTTTGAAAGGCTTCTCTTTCGTCAGAAATAAACTATATGCTCCAAATAAGAATAATATTTGGTCAATTTCAAGAAAGAATATGCTTCTGCCGAATTTCAACTATGGCACAGAAGTGAAACATTGTAAGAGTATAACATCGAACCTGTCAAAACCAAAACGCCTATTTAAAGAATACTTCCAGTTATATCACGGCGGCCTGTTCCCATACTCACGAATTTCCTGGCTTTCTCAAACCAGTCCTCCCACACAACTCATTTCAAGCAACCTGCTACTTTTCCACATAGACTGTAAGCATATTGATGGAAGAAACATGACGCTTGTTACGTTGACTTTTGTCAAACGTCGGGAACAATATTGATTGAACTTTGTTTCGAATCTACACTGCCTGGCTTGATAGCCCGTGTCGCTGCCGAATACAGAGCTAACGATACTCGGCAAAAAAACACCTCTACAATATAATATACCGGTACAAATACATGTTTACCGAAGGAGCGATGTTTCACGTCACTATTTATCGTTTATTTGTTGTGTGTGTTTGACCAATGTCCACGTCTGGAAATGTCCAGACAATCATAATCCAAGCGGTCTACTGGGAAACCAACCATTCACCGAAAAAAACAACAAAAAAACAGATATGTTCAGCGAAAGTTGTTCACAGGGACTTCTGAATATAAACTAACCCGCGCCATTCGTGTTTAACCCTTCCACTCTTTGCAGACGGATTTTACACATTTGCAGTAGACGATGTTTGAAAATATTGTTACAAAAGAAGCACTTTCTCCATTTGGCAAAGTATGTTCACCTCTACACTGTAATTAAAATTCGTTGGATTTTTAATATCTTTACTTAGATGTGTTCAAAGGTATCTGCTGCAGATGTGTTGTATGTTGGACAGGGTAAAAGCATTATACATAATTAGTATAAAAGTGCACAGTGTTGTTGTGATGATGTTAGTTTATCTAATTACTTCTTCGATTAGTTTATTAATAGACAGCTATCTGATAAGCAAAACCGCCTAGGTGGTGTAGTGTTAGAGCGTCCTCCTAGGTGGTGTAGTGGTAGAGCGGCCGCCTAGGTGGTGTAGTGTTAGAGCGTCCTCCTAGGTGATGTAGTGTTAGAGCGTCCTCCTAGGTGGTGTAGTGTTAGAGCGTCCTCCTAGGTGGTGTAGTGGTAGAGCGTTCTCCTAGGTGGTGTAGTGTTAGAGCGTCCTCCTAGGTGGTGTAGTGTTAGAGCGTCCTCCTAGGTGGTGTAGTGGTAGAGCGTCCTCCTAGGTGGTGTAGTGTTAGAGCGTCCTCCTAGGTGGTGTAGTGTTAGAGCGTCCTCCTAGGTGGTGTAATGGTAGAGCGTCCTCCTAGGTGGTGTAGTGGTAGAGCGTCCTCCTAGGTGGTGTAGTGGTAGAGCGTCCTCCTATGTGGTGTAGTGGTAGAGCGTCCTCCTCGGTTGTGTAGTGGTAGAGCGTCCTCCTCGGTTGTGTAGTGGTAGAGCGTCCTCCTAGGTGGTGTAGTGGTAGAGCGGCCGCCTAGGTGGTGTAGTGGTAGAGCGGCCGCCTAGGTGGTGTCGTGGTCGAGCGTACTCCTCGGATGCGGGGGATCGCGGGTTCGATCCACGGCCGAGTTATACCAAAGACATCAACCAAACCTGGCTGCTGACTGCACTGAGTGCAGTGTACCCGAAACTATACAACTCCGTTCTCCGTGCTCAGAACAAAATGAAATCCATGCGCCAAATGAAACTTCTTATTGGTGAAATCAGAGAACAAAAACGCTTCTGACCAATCAAATACCTGACCACACATTCTGAGTACAGATTAAACTGTTATAGTTTTATAGCCAGTAATCTAATTTATAGCATATAACGCATTTCTGATCACAGACTAGTTTTTTCAGAGTTTCATAGTTTCGGAGATTACTTACTCAATGATGAGGATATTGGTTTTTACGTTGACTCGGATTGAACAGACTGCACTGACTGCTATAACACTCTTAACCCTTTCCCCTCATATAGACGCTTTCTGACGCCTCTGCAGTAGACGGCTTTTTGAAAACATAGTGACAAAAGAAGAAATTGCTCAAAACGAGCAATTTCTCCTTTTTGATACAACGTTTTCCACTTTTCGTCATAGGCTATCCATTCAATTATAGAGATTTTCTATTTTTTTACAGAATATGTTCAAAGTCGTCTGCTGCAGATTTGTCGTATGTGGGAAAGGGTTAATACGTTCTCTCCGTGCTCAGAAATGAACTCCATGCTCCAAATTAAACTTCTGATTGATGAATTTACAGAATGAAATGCTTCCGACCTATCGTATACCTGACCACAAATTCGGAGTACAGATTAAACATTTATAGTTGTATAGCCAATCATCTTATTTATAGCATATAGCGCATTTCTGATCGCAGACCACTTTTGTCATAGTGTCGGAGCTTACTTACTCAATGATGAGGATATTGCACTGACTGCTATAATACTCTTAACACACGTTCTCCAAGTTCAGAAATAAACTCCGTGCTCCAAAATTAAACTTCTGATTGATTGGTGAATTTAGAGAACGAAATGCTTCCGACCAATCGTGTACCTGATCACAAATTCGTAGTTACAGATCCAGACTACTTTCTCAGAGTTTTATAGTTTCGGAGCTTACTTACTTAACTTGCGTACTCAATGATGAGGATAATGGTTGTAGGGAATAGTGAGTTGGATAAGGGTGAATCGCAAGGGAAAGTACGTTTAACTGTGTTGGTGATGTAGATCATCGTTAAAACTGTGTATAATATCTCCAATTGACGGTACGCCTATCGACAAGGGGCTGATTACATAACAAAAAAAGTGAATGTTATGACTTTGTAGTTGTCTCTAAAATATAAATATTAACTCTTTCAGCGCCAAAGGCAATGTTGTTGTTTTTTGCAAACAATACTGATTCAGGCGAGTCAGCTCGTAACGAGCTGTCTCACCTGAAATCAGTGTTGTTTGCTCTTTACTCATCAACATAGTCCAAAATGTGTATTACATGAGAAATGGAGACGCCCGATTTTGAACATGGAAGAGCCTATTTTAAACAATTCGGCGCTGAAAGAGTTAAACGTATGAATGCTCGTTGGGATAAAAGTAATCACATATACATGAGTCCGTAATTCGCTTCTGGAGTACACCCGCACTCCATTTTAGAATTATATTCTTTTTGATGTGGGAGGGGGTGGATGTTCACCTTCTTTCCCCAACAATCCAGTTATATCACGGGGCCAGTATAGTTATTCATGATCCCTATCAGTATGTTTTAGGCTAGAACATATGCATTGCTCAAAGGCAATTAATCGTAGACGACAGTACATTATTAAATGACAAATGTATATATAGTAAATTATGAAAGAATCACAAATTTAACAATGTGAGTATATAAATACGGAGAGAAACAAGAACGGATATATGCGTTTTTCTTCTGTAATACATGAGAGCCGTTCCACGAGTAAAACCAACATTGTGGACTCTGCGTAAAGTATCGATCCGGATCAGCCGAAGCATGCCGCGCAGACTAACCCGGACAGACACTTTTCCTCTCTTGTAGATTTTCTATTTCAAGAATCATTACTCTATACCACTATCCCCCTGAGACGGAATGTTTCGGCCTGCTTGGATTGCGCAGGCTGATTTGGGTCGATACATTAAACAGAGTTCATAATGTTGGAATGGCTCATGTGTATTTGTACATCAGTCAATAGGGCAAGTAATATACATATTTCAAGTAAATATCGTTTCAACTGGTTTCACATTGAGGAGTATTTTAAGGAAACAAAAACAATACAAATAAATATATACTCGTATCATATAAAATGAAGAAATATTCTTGAACAAGAAAATATGTAGTAAAAACGAAAAGATATGCTACATTGGTTTGAAACGTACAAACATGTTTTGAAACCAATGCTGTGTCTTTTTTACTATTTATATAATAAATGTACATTGGTTATGCTTCGTCATGAATACACTTTGAAGTGCAATCACACGTTATTTACATGTTATATAGCTTAAAGTGGTATACTACTAGACATAGCTTGGATAAATAATATAAGAGACATAACAGTAACAAACCACATGTCCATGCCATTGTCAGAAATGTGCGGATGGAAGTTACAGTACCTTTCCTAATTCCATTTAGAAACCTTTGCTTTATAAACTTGTGTCGCACCAGACGACATGCAATACTTGCAATACATCACTTCAGACAGAAACGTCACCGGCCACCTCATTAAGTTGACAAAAAGACGGAAGTAACCTGTCAATGCGCACGATACGGGGCGCATGATAACCAATTGCGCGAATGACTGTATAAAATATCGAAGACAAGAACAAACGAAAGCGGAAAAAGAATAATGAAACGGTTTCTAACAGTTTAACCCTTTCAGCGCCGAATTGTTTAATGAATGTATGTTGTTTTATGGCGCATCAACAGCTAAGGTCATTTAGCGCGCAATTAAATTTAATTATTCATGATTCCTGGGTAAACAAACCAGTACTAGGCTAGAAAATGTGCCTTGTCCAAGGGCACTCCACCATGACCGTAGTGCCGGGACTGTGGATCGAACCCGGGACACCCGGTTTCGAAATCCCCGAAGCTAACCACTCGACCACAGCGGATTCTACCGAATTGTTTAAAGTAGACTCTTACATGTTCAAACTCGGACGACTCTATTTTCATGTTATAGGATTTTTGGAATATGTTTTTATAACTCACAGCCAAACAATACAGATTTCAGGTGAAACAGCTCGTTACGAGCTGACTCACCTGAATCTGTATTGTTTGCAAAAAGATCAATATTGCCTTTGGCGCTGAAAGAGTTAAAATAATCTCTCTAACGCTTTATATGTGCATACATTTTCTGACGCCTCTTCAGAATACGACTTTCGAAAACACTTCGGCAAAAGAAGAAATTGTTCATGTTAAGCAATTTCTCCTTTGCCTCAATGTTTTTAATTATATTCTATAGCTATATAATACATTATTTTCAAGATGTTTCCCTTATATTTGTTTGTATGTTTTCAAAGTCGTCTGCTGCATACATTTTTGTATCAGGGAAACTGTTAAACATATTTCAAAAATGTTCCTCTCTGCGCTTCGTGGAAACCGCGTAGGAAGCGGTACACGTTTTACATTGCTCATCGTTTTTAATTACTATATATCATCTGGCCACGTCATAAGACAACCCGGCACAACGCCGCTTTTAATAAAGTTTTAAGTTATATCACGGCGATAAAAAAGGAGCAACAGACTTAATTAACCCTTTCCCTCATATAGACGCTGCCTCTGCAGCAGACGGATTATTGAAGACACAATGACAAAAGAAAAAATTGCTCAAAACGAGCAATTTCTCCTTTTGCCACAATGTTTTCCACTTTAAAGTCATAGGTTATCCATTCAATAATAGAGATTTTCCATTTTTTGACAAAATATGTTCAAAGTCGTCCGCTGCAGAATTGTCGTATCAAGGAAAGGGTTAAGGTATATATATACATTTTATTGTAGGGACATTTTTTAAAGATTAGGGTCAACATGACTACTAAAAAAGGTGTTAATGTATCATAAAGGCGTTGTTTGGACAAGTGGATAAATTAAGAAGTGCCGCTGAGATATCACGCCGAGGTGTTAATCCTATAAAATGGACCTGAGTAACTAGTTTTATTGCGGTTCAAAGTCCAGTTCAAAAGGATAGTTTTATCATTTAATTGATATATTGTACTTTTTGTATTTGTCCATGTAAATATGGTCGGAGTAGTTTGTATTAGGATACAAATTTGTTACTTTTTATGATATATTCAGTTTGGTAACCCTTTCCTATACATGGGACGCATTTCGACGCCTCTTCAGCAGACGGCTTTTTAAAAGACATTGCTCATCATGAGCAATGCACCCTTGTGCCACAGGGTTTCTTAACAATATTCAATAATCATAATTCCATTTATAAAAATAATTGAACCGTCCCGCGAGAAAACCAACATTGTGGACTCTGCGTAAATCATCGACCCAGATCAGCCTAAGCATGCCGCGCAGGCTTACCCGGACAGACAATGTTCGCCTCCTGTGGATTTTCTGTTTCAGGAATCATAACTTTATACATTTATCCCCGTGATACGGAATGTGTCGGCCCGGATAAGGCTGCGCAGATTGCGCAGACTGATCTGGATCGATACAATATGCAGAGTCCATGATGTTGGTTTTCTCGCGAGACGGCTCAATTATTACGTTTAAAAATCCTAGAGGTTTTCAAAACCGTATTAGGATATAAGTTGTGACTTTTATAATAAATTTTCTTTGGTAACCTTTTCCCAGACATAAACCGAATGTTGACGTTTATCCAGCACACGGTTTACAAACACTTTGGAACAAAAGGAGAAATGGCTCATCATGAGCAATTTATTATTGTGTCAAAATGTTTTCAGCACTATTATTCAATAATTATAATTCCATTTTTAAAGATATTACGTTCAATTAACCTTGATTTTTTTCAAAGCCGTCTGCTAAAGATTGATTACATGTGGGAACGGGTTTATCTGTCATGCTTACCTTAACTACACGTTTCTTGATGAGATTCTTACCCTCTTGTTACATTCGATATTGATATTCATACTACTTAAAGCATTTTGTTTGTTTGGGTATATTTGGGTTTTACGCGAGTTTCAACATCAGTTCAGTTATTTACGGCGCGACAGCTCACTTATTCATGATCCCTTGACAAACAAACCTTTACAAGGCTAGGACATGTACCTTGCCCATGGACACTCAACCATAACCAGCGCGACTGGGTCTCAATTATAATTTGTGATACAAAATAAACGTGATGAGAAATAAACTACACATAACTTAAATTAGATAACATACACGAAAAAACCATAAATCGTTAATGTGTTCTGTGGTTTTATTCAGACTTTGCACACAGAAAAGTGGTGACGAGGATGAACGCTGAATCCATCAATCAAATTAGAGCTTTTAGCTAGCACACGCCCGATGGATTGCGCGGTATCTCAGGCCAATATGAACACGCCACGCTTCTCTTTTATGTTTTCTTTTCATCATCACTTGCGAATGTACAAGCATTCAATGAGAGAATTATAACTGATTTTTAACGGTTAAACGTTCCATTTTACGACGGCCGCCTTTCGCTTCATGAATCGCTGATAGAACGTTTTGAACATAAATCACCAGGCTAGATAGAAACGAATCGCTCACTACACAACGTTCGTAGTCCTGTTATGTTGGATCAATGGCATGGAAGAATGTGACACAAATACAAATCCCCGCCATCATGTCACCGTATACGTACCTGTTCATTAAAAACTCTCCTTGTGTTGTCAGAAGAATATGTTTATGGGTCTACACTGTACGTGTTCCGGAACTACATGTACGTGTGCTATGGTGAAGCTGCGTCTACATAGACAATAACTGGCCAATGTTTTATACATTTCGCATATATACGAAACGAATTATTACAAACTTTTTCTTACATGACCTGCCAGGGCAGAGTTGTTTTCCAGGTATCTGAACCCTATCAATGAGGTATGGAAAACAATTCATAAACTAATTGCCTCCGTATAGTGAGTCGACAATGGTAGTCATTAGTCAGGTGTCCCCCTGGGACTATCTCCCCCCCGCCCCCCCCCCCCCCCCCCCCCCCCATCCCCTTTATTACCTGGGCTGGTCTGTACTCATTAATAATTTTGCGTCAATAAGAACATGAAGTATTTCTGAGTATAGCGGCTGTAACATTCCCTTTTCCGCATACGGCAAATATGCAGCAGACGACTTTGAATGCAAAACGATATAAAATATCTTCTCGTGAATGAGTAATTATTGAATTTGATTGAAAACATTGTGGGCAAAAGGAGAATGTTCTCATGATTAGCAAGTTCTGTATCTTGTAGAATGTTTTTCGAAAGTATACTGATGCAGAGGCGTCAGAAAACGTCTGTACGTGTGAAATGGTTAACAATTTACTTAAACGTAACAAGCGAGGCTTCAGAAGACTTCTGTAAGTGTGAAATGGTTAAACATTGGCTTTTAAACGTAGCAGGAGCAATGGGACTAGAAAACCAACATTTGGACGATTTGATATAAGTATTTATTTCGATCATAGTGTACCACTGTATAGTACATATTTGGGCAAAACAGAGATTCTAACGACTTGATAGCGAACACGTAATGATTAGACTGCGCTGTTGATTTGGGTAAGCACTTGTAGCAAAGTGTCGAAGACTTTCCTGCTATGCGATTACTCTGTTTGTTTGTTTGTTCGCAAATTTGTTTACGCAGCTTTCAACGCTTTTTTTTCTTCAGTTTTTCAGTTAATGTATATCACGGCGTATACTGGATAAACTACCACTTCATGTACTACCGCAACCCATTCTACAACAAGATCAGTAACCCTTGTCATTTCTCTTATTCTTTCAGGTGAAACCTAATTGACACTACAGAGACTTTCCTCCCAGCATAAGGTAAGTTTTGAATTTATCTAGTTAGTGACTGGTAAACTGTTCACACCGGTTTGAACCCGTTCCCACATACGACAATTCTACAGCTGACGACTTTGTAAACACCCAGACAGAAATATGTAACATCTCTATTAAAGAAATCTATTAAATTATTGATTAGGGAAGGAATGATTATGACAAAAGGAGAAATTGTTCACTATTGCTTTCAAAAGTCGACTGCTACGGTTGCATCAGAAAGCGTCTGTTTGTAAGAAAGGGTTAATATCATAGCCATTTCCGATTCAAATGCGCACGTGTATGTCAATGTTGCAATGTTGGAATTAAAACGGTACTTCTCGCCCTCTTTATTTCACCGGCTAATAACCAAATTCTCGCAGAAACACTCGTTTGTCACACGCGCGAACATATCACTCGGATGAAAAGTGCTACGGTTAATACATTTCTATAAAACATACCTCGTGCTTTCAATATATTAGAAACGTGATGTACGACAATTGTTTTGCGTCCATGCCCCGTGGCTGCAATGAAATATTCGATTATCGTATCTTATCTGTCTGTTACAATTTAACAAAATTGTTCTTCGCCACCCCCTTCCAGCTATAACTGTTCGTTAGAGATATATCTAGTCACGTAATCGAAATTGAATGTTGGATTTTATTCGGATACATAAGATATAAAGTAATTGAATATTGGTCTTTTTGTTGTACGCTAAGGATCTGATTAGACCGATTTTGTTTAACCCCTTTTCCTCATATAGACGCTTTCTGACGCTTTCTGCAGCAGACGGCTTTTTGAAAACATAGTGACAAAAGTAGAAATTGCTCAGAACGAGCAATTTCTCCTTTTGCCACAATGTTTTCCACTTTTGGTCATAGGTTATCCATTCATTTGTAGAGATTTTCTTTTTTTTGACAAAATATGTTCAAAGTCGTCTGCTGCAGAATTGTCGTATTAAGCCTCGAATATTAACTCTTTCAGAATCAATGGCAATATTGAGATTGTTGCAAGCAGTGCAGATTCAGATGAGACAGCTCGTAACAAGCCGTCTCATCTTAAATCAGCATTGTTTGCATTTTAGTTATCAAAATATTTTAAAAACTCGTATAACAAGGGAAATAGAGACGCCCGATTTTTAACATGGAAGAATTGATTGATTGTGGTTTAACGCCGTTTTTAACAATTTCTCAGTCATATCACGGCGGCCAGTTCACCTACTCATGTGTTTCCTGGTTTTCTCGCACCAGTACTCCACACAACAATCTTCCCACGCAACATGGAAGAAAGAGTCTGCTTTAAATAATTCCGCCTTGAAAGAGTAAACAACTCCTAAGCCGTTGGTTTGTGTGGCGATCAAGCCTTCCTGTAACGTCTTTATTGGAACCAAATATTTTAAAACAGCTGTGGGTTATTTGAATATGTACTGTATTACAATTGTTATTTGCAGTGTTCGCTCATGAAACTTGAAGATGCAGTGCTATGGGTCCTATAACACATGATATTGGTTTCGTTGTAATTGAAACATTTAAAATTCATTAATTCACGCGTTTCGTTCATAATTTATTAGCACACGTAATGGCAAATTGACTTATTTCAATGTGCATATACCATTGGGCAATAAAACGTATGTGCGTATGATTTATTGTTCCAGGCCAGGCATTTATTAAATCATGAGGAACGTCACACAAAAACTAAGCATCTCAAATAGAAATCAGTTACAATCTAATTGGATTAGTTTTCATTGCTTGTCAAAACCGTTCTTCAAAGGTGACGGGTGCCTTACAAGAACGCCTGGATGCGGGAAGTTGGGAAGCACATCCTTGCAGTCTGATCGGTAACGTCACTGTGCGCCAACTATCCAGGGTCGGTTTTCAAGTGGCGTGGTTCTGATTAATCTGTTCATCGTTTTTCCGTAAGTCAATCAATGGATTCATCACAGACACAACTATATTATTCCTACGACCGCCGCCACGGCGGTATAGAACACCATTCAAGCAAACACTTTCAGCTATTTAGGATTTGGTTCTTTATAAGAAATATTCGGTGAAATGATAAGCACTTTTTCACTGCTTCTATCTCGATGCTGGTTCGAGATCCACTAGACGACGGATCCACACATTATACAACTGCAAGACGTTGGCACACTCCTCAATACCAAGGACAATTATGATATTTAGGACATATATGTTTTTAAAATGCATTTAAAAAAATGTGTATCTTCTACACGACACGACGTAATCGTTGACTCATTCGGGGTCTAAAAGAGAGTTTTGTTCTTGAATCCTGGCATAGATGTGTATAACCGAATGTGAATTAGAAATAACTAACAAACTAAAATAACACACATGTTCACACATACCTCTGCTTTGAATAGTCTTACATATTGTACACAAGGCAAATATTTTAGGTTGATTGATTGGGGTTTAATGCAATTTTCAACAATTGTTCAGTTATGTCATGGCCACAAGTTCACCTGGACGTGTGCTTTCATGATTTTTTCCCACCAGTACTATACACTCTGGTATTTCTAAGCAACTGGCTACTTTGTCACATAGACTATGCGCCTTGTGATTGAAGAAGATCGATGCTAATTGCATTGACTCTTGTCAAACGTCGAGGAGAATGTTGGACGAGCTTATGTTCGAACTAACAACTCCTTGATTGACAGCCCTCGTCGCAACCGACTGATCTACCGGGCATCGGAGAATGTTAATCGAAAGGAGATACTTGTAAAATAAACCGGTCTGTCACTGAAATGGTTCTATAGTTTATATTATAATGTGATCGATATTTATGTTGCGGGCAAGACACTATCATATCCAGGAAAGGTAATCAGATTTCGCTACGTAATTTTGGTTTAAATATTGCAATGATTTGTTTCCATGACCACTTTATGCCGGTCGTGTACTATGACCAAACGAGGACGTTTACCGAATATTCATGAAGCGTAGTCTATGACTGGTGATTTTGTTGGTTGGGCCAGTTGTTTTTAAAGAGTTGTGTGGAGGACTGGTGTGAGAGAAAGCCAGAATACATATGGGAATGAGAACTGGCCGCCGTGATATGACTGAAACCGTGTTGAAAACGGCGCTAAATCAAATACATCAATCACTCATTTGTGTTGGCTGACCAAATATGCCTTATTGTTTCATGAACCACAAGCATTGGCCCTCTATTATTCATGATCATATAATTGAAACTTGAGCATTCTAGTTTTATCGAGTCCTCTGCTATATATACAAACATCACCGTGTTTAACATGTACTTTGACAACGATAGGCAGTGGTCAATAACGCACATCGTGGGCTTGGCGTAAAACGGTTGTAACTAAAATTTATATTTTTTACCAAGGTTAATCACCTCGCCATAAAGTCTTTATAATCATTAAATAATTTGTATTGGTAAACAATGGAAATTTGGGTGCCATTGCTCGTTCTGAGCAATGACACCTAAATTTGCATTGTTTACAAAGGTGTCAAAATTCCACCTAAACCAGGGGTTTCAAAATAGGTTTTTAGTTACAATCGTTTCACGCCAATCCCTCGACATGTTCTTATAGCTAATGTAGTAATTGGTCACCTTTTACACAATCATAACACAACATACTATCATAATGGGATACACATTGATATATACACCACATATTACGCTTATCTAGGTAAAGACCTACGCCCGACTTTTACACAGACCGTTCATGATCAATAAACAATGCTAAAAGCTTCTACAGTACTTCCAGTCTGTACTTGGAAACAGTTGCGTAGTAAACAGTTTTCAATGGCAGTGATAATGTATATAATGTACATATGTAAATAAGATTTGAAAAAGGTTGCATTATGTAACATATGAGAAGCCGTACCGCGATAAAAACCAACATTGTGGACTCTGCGTAAAGCATCGACCCGGATCAGCCTAAGCATGCCGCGCAAGCTTCTCCGGATAGACACATCTCGCCTACTGTAGATTTTCTGTTTCAGGAATCCTTACTCCATATCTCCTCCTGAGACGGAATGTGTCGGCCCGGATCAGTCTGCGCGGACTGCGCAGGCTGATCTGGGTCGATACATTACGCAGAGGCCAAAATGTTGGTTTAGTCGCGAGACGGCTCATATTATCAAAGCAAATGCGAATTATATCGTATACATGAGGCGTATCAGGTGAATATATAAACAGGAGTATACTAGCATAAGCCATGCTATATCATGGAGTTACCTGCCAATATTATCATATGATGGGTCAAACAATACACCAATAACGGCGACGTCCTTTTAGAATGATGTAGCAATCCTAATGCTATAGCGACAAGCCTTTTTATTTGTAACAACCGTTTAGTATTCAGTATTTATGTATTAATGATAAACATCAAGCTCTTATGGTCCACTGTAGAGATTACGAAAATCTATTGTGTATTCACTAATTCACTATATATGCGACAAAGAAATATAAGAGGAGATGACCAATCTAGTCGCCAGTGTTGGTTCCTGGCAGACGCACCTATTTACTACAGTACACCGGGTTCCAGACTGGAGTATACTTACATAGGCCATCCCATTGACCAGACATGTGTATTTAATGATGGCATATAACGAGAGAAAAACAACGTATTCGATACGAGTCATTATCCTATTGTTTATACAAGAAACAGGCACGGTAATAGGGGTGATGCTGTAGTCTCATTATCTATTGTTGTCCGAGATAATAGCAGTACCCTGATTGCATTATCTCATGATAATTGCATCCTTTGCGACAATATTTGTCGAGAATTACTAAATATAATCGATTTGAATATGTTAAGGTCTACAGTTGAATCCATCCTGTTTTAAAGTTGTGTAGGTAATAGGTAACGATGAGCATGATTTAGCAGGAATTGTGTTGCTTTGAAACTAAGAATATCTATTTAGAATTACAATATATTTAGAATGTTTTGTTTATACGAACCGTAGACGTTGAACCCTTTGCAGCATGCACACGTTTTCTGACGCCTTTGTATTAGATGACCAATGAAAACATTGTGACATAGGGATACAGTTTTCGTAATGAACAATAATTCCTTTTCCCACAATGTTTCATTCTGTACTGAATAATAATACTCTAATGTATTGATTAATGTCGTCTGCTGCAGATTTGTTGTATATAGGAATGGATTAACTGATGAAAAAAACACAGCAAAGAGGGGTTTTATGATGACACGGCTCATCTGGGTTTCGATCCATTCACAATTTCGTGGAACAGCCACTATTTTTAATTCTGACATTATCTATTTTACTACTGTTCTAGACAAAGAAGAAGTTAGTTACTATGTGGAATAAATACTTAAAACCACGTACGACATTTATGAGACGCTGGTTAGTTTCAACTTAATTGTTTTATTATTCCTATTCTAGATGACTGGGAGACCATTGTTATCCTGTTATCCTTGGTTTTTCGGATATTTTAACAAATGCTCACATTTTCATTTTATTCAAGTTTGTCTCCGTTGTGTAGTGGTTAGAGCATCCGCTTTAATTTAACTATTTCCCTCATATAGACGCTTTCTGACGCCTCTGCAGTAGACGGCTTTTTGAAAACATAGTGACAAAAGAAGAAATTGCTCAAAACGAGCAATTTCTCCTTTTGACACAATGTTTTACAGTTTTAGTCACAGGTTATCCATTCAATTATAGAGATTTTTTCATTTTTTGGACAAAATATGTTCAAAGTCGTCTGCAGCAGAACTGTCGTATGAGGAAAAGTCGCTCCTTGGCGGCGATGGCTACAGGATAGCAGTATGACTGGTGATCCCGTGTCAGGATCAGTAGTACCGGTAGTAATACTGGTAAATTACCAAGGACAGGTCGTGGTATATCTAAACTACAGTGAAAGCGGCGTATAAAGCACCATACCGAATAAAACCTTCGATTACTCTCATTCACCACATCGGTGACGAAATGGTAGATACACATACGGGTCGAACAGGGGTGCAGCCTCGGTGGTGTAGTGGTAAAGCGTTGGTAGGTCGCGGGTTCTATCCCCGATCGGGTCATACCAAGGACTTTAAAAATAAAAAAAAAGTAATGGCTGCCCTCCTTTGCGCTCAGGGTTGCGGGGTTAGCATTACGACTGACTGGCTGGTGTCAGGATAAAAGGACCGGAAGTACTTGTAGCGTACCAAAGAAACGCCGTGATATAACTGAAATATTGTTGAAAGTGGCGTTAAACAGCAAACAATCAATTGATCAGTTTTTTAAACTCGTCATCAATAGGCTATACAGATTTCGCATGCATGTCTACAAAACTAAGATATCTGTTTTATGGGGAAAACCCCACCCAGTTATAAATAAGCGATGAAAATGTTTAGCCATCAACTGTGCATCTTTTTAACGAAGCTTTAAAAAGCCACTAATTAGGATTTAATCTTTGAGCTTTTCCCGATAATTAACGGCGCTTTTATGTCTTGAACAACATGCCTCCCATAAATTGTACACTAAATTTAACTCTTTCAGTGCCGAATTGTTTAAAGTAGACTCTTCCATGTTCAAATCGGTTGTGTCCATTTCTCAATTTATTAAAGTTTTGGACTATTTTGGTAACTAAAAGGCAAACAATGCTGATTTCAGGTGAGACAGCTCGTTACGAGCTGACTCACCTGAATCTGCATTGTTTGCAAAAACCTCAATATTGCCTGTGGCGCTGAAAGGGTTAATGGTATCGACGCAATGCAAATTTACAACTAGGGATCTCTCCTAATGGCACGTTTAGGTAGAATCGTGACTTAGTCAAGTAAGAGTTCGATATTTTAAATACTTTGATTTCTAGACGGGAATGTTTCGTGTAGAAGGAGATTGTCTTTCACGAACGTCTGGTCGAACATATGGGATGCCTAATAATTAGTGTACATTATCTCCTCTAATTCCTGACAATATTGATAAATGTCTTCAAGTTTGCTGTAAATGTTCCATAATTACGCATGTACTAATGGCCGAGCTCGCAAACCGATCAACGCTCCTTTTTGCAGACACGGTCTGGTCCTACCAAATGGTACTATTGGCTTCCATCCTTGGCGCCCAGGGAATAGCATTGCAACTGATGAACCAAATATGTTTTTAAATGGTAGTATTGCCTTCCCTCCTTGGCGCTCAGGGAATAGCAATACGACTGATAAATCGGTGTCCAGTTACAGTCCCAATAAATTACCGAGTTTGTAACAGATGCTGTGATGCCATACTTAGGTATTCAACAGTGACTGATTGAAATTTAGACAATCGAATGATCTCATGTCATATACTTAAGTCACGATCAATATAGTGCTCGAAATTAGCACTAAGTTTGTATACTACTACCTTGTCAATATAGACGCATTGTCTTAGCATTTGTGGTTTCTTGTGTTGTCAGTTCGAACTGGCACACATTTTATTTTTAGGTTAATCTTCGACAACAATTGTTCCACTTGTTATTTATAGCGAAAACGCTGAAACGCATTATGATATGGTACATAAAGACGAGTAGTATATCTCGAATGTATATGAATCAAGCCAAACAGTGATGTATTAAAATCATACTCAAACTTAACATAAGTGTTGCCATTATATACAGAGAATTGTGTGTAGTACATACTGCTCTTATTTCCTGACTTATACATACACATGTTGATATTGATATATATAAGACTATAGTTACATTGTTTTACAAGATTTTTAAGGTGAATGGTGTTTCGTTGCCATTTCTAGTTGTCAATGTGAAGGTTTGTACTTAAGCTCGTGTTTCCGCCTGGTCCTTTCGTTGTCAATACAAACAGAAAAGCAGTTCGGCTATTTGGAAGCTGGCGAAATAACTTTCAAATAATGTTCTCATTATTGTCTTTCCACGTCTTGGGCTAGCAGTCTGTGTGGAAAAGCAGCCAGTTGCCTTGAAAATATATTACGTGGAGTACGTGGAGTACTGGTGTGAGAAAGCCACGAAACACATAAGTATGTAGACTTGCTGCCAAGATATGATTGAACAATTGTTGAAAAAGGCGTTAAATCAATAAGTAAACGTAGATCTACGTCCCTATAACATGAAAGAATGAAACGATGGAATAGTGCATGCTTTCAATTCAAGATGCTGGAGTTAAATGGCATGCAGTCAACATTGTGTTAGTGGTTACCTCTGTTAAGCAGCCAACTATTAATAGTCAGTCGGTTGAAAGTTAACCTAACATTATATGTTTGACTTGTTTGAAGCAGCGGGCTGTCAATCCAGGAGTTGTGAGTTCGAATCCCGATTCGGCCAACTTTCTTTCCGACGATTGAAAAAAGTTCAATGCGACATGCGTCATTCGTCTGCCACCAATGGGCTAAGTCTATGTGGGAAAGCAGCCAGTTGCTTGGGAAGATTGTTGTGTGGAGTACTGGTGTGAGAAAACCAGGAAATGCATGAGTAGGTGAACTGGCCGCCGTGATATAAATGAGAAATTGTTAAAAACGGCGTTAAACCGCAATCAATCAATCAATTGAAGCAGCCACCTTTCATCAGCAGCCAAGTTTAGCTCTCTGCTTCGTGACTGCCTAAAACCCTTGCTCATTTTCCCATCATTACATGTGTATAGCAAAGCCGTTTGACGACGGCAACATGCCTTCCAGACTAATGTGGTTAAATCGTCGTTACTTCCTGTTGTATCCGACTAGCAGATTTCATTACCGTTTTCCTTGTTATTTTCCTAATAAGCTTTTCAACAATTTAATTAATGTTGTCACAATCATTCGGCAAACACGCTCTAAATCCGGCCTAAGGCAAGCAAACCTGATTTTTCCTTTGCTAGAGTGATGAGAATAGCTTGACGAAAAAAAAATCGAGATACAGTGGGGAACACGGCTCTTTCCCCCCGCAATATTTGTCAATGAAACCCTATGCCGTGAGTACTTGAATCGAGTTTTTTTTTAGTACCCACAAGATAGAGTATAAGTGTATAATAAAGATTTTAGAACATACAAAAACGCATCGCCGCCTTATCTAGAGCTCTGAAAATCCTCCCTATTTGAGCTCAGCCGATTGTGTGTGGGAAAATCTAACATCTAAGCTGGTTGGACAATTTGGTCCACCATTTTCAACTTAGCGCTTTCCAACATCAGAAAGCTGATGACTTTTGAAAACATTGTGGCGATTTCTCCGTTTCAATATGTTCAACTCTTTCAATACTCATACCTTCATTTGTTGAGATTTTCCTTAATTTTGCCGAGATGTTTTAAATGTCGTCTGATGGAGGTGTGTCGAATGTGGGAACGGGTTATATAACGTGATTGTCCTTTCTAATACATCATTCGAACTCATTAATCATTTGTTAAAGACTTTACGGCTCTGTAATATTCGTTTATACACTAGAACAGAACACAGAGTTTAATTAGAGATTGACCTCTGCGTAATGTATCGACCCAGGTCAGTCTGCGCGGTCCGCGCAGACTGATCCGAGCCGACACATTCCGTCGCAGAGGGATAGAGGTATAGAGCAAAGATTCCTGAAACAGAAAATCTACAGGAGGCGAAACTTTTCTGCCCGGGTTAGTTTGCGTGGACTGCGCAGGATGATCTAGGTCGATACATTACGCAGAGACCATAATGTTGGTTTTATTATTTTGAATAGATATAAAATATTGTGACAAATGCCGTAGTACATGCAAAATGCAATTCCTGAAATATAGTATTTTCGTAAATTTTGTATCAGACTTGGAGCAAATTTCTGAAAAAAAATGAATTATACTTATCTGACAAATTCAGCTGATTCTCATGTTTAAACAAGGACAACAACGATATCTGATGCAGCCTGATCAGAACATATTTCTACTTGAGATAGAAAAAAACACGTGTTGAGGGATTTCCGTAACAAGTTATGGTGCCCATTTCATAGTGTGTACAGTCATTTTTATAATTTCTAAGAAACAACTGAGCAAACCCCTCATCGTTTACTTCACTGTCAAACGTTAGTAGTTGTACTTAGTTTGTCTATACTTCTGTGTGTAGTACGAAGAATGAGGCAAACCCCGATTTGTAAACTCGTATATATTTCCAGAAACTAAAAAAAGGATAATGCATGCATCATCGTTTCTAGAAAACATGTTACATTTAAGTGGTAGGTTGTGCCCGCACTTACGGGGCTTTACCGATTTCCTTCTGATATAAGATAATAACTGACAATTGTCTTAGACATTTTGAATTTGCTATATACGCCAGACGGGGCGTTCTAGTCAGGGGTCCAAAGGGTCCAGTGATTGGCATGCCATTGCAGATATGAGCCGTCCCTCGAGAAAACCAACATTGTGGACTTACCCGGATACACACTTTTCGCCTCCTGTGGATTTTCTGTTTCAGGAATCATTACTCTTTACCTCTTTCCCTCTGTGACGGAATGTGTCGGCCCGGGTCAGTCTGCGCGGACTGCGCAGGCTGATCTGGCTCGATACATTACGCAATTGCCATAATGTCGCGGGACGTTTCAAATAGGGATTCATTGTAGATATACTTCTAGCAGTAAATTATAAATTAACATCTCGATTTATTAACCCTTTCACATATGTAGACGCCTCTTGACACATCTGCAGCAACCACCTCTTGAAAGTATGACTGAAAAGATGTCTACTCAAGAATGATGCTTTCATTTAAAGGTAGGTCTAATAGTTTTTGCCAAGAGGTTTTCGAAGGCATCTGCTGCGGATTTTGTTGTATGAAGGAAATGATGTTAATAGTATGTAATCTTCGTCTGGGAAAAAACACCAATCCTAATGCATGAGCACATATATCATATATAATATGGGACTATCAAACGCGTATTTGTCCCATGTTCAAGCTCATACAAAGAACAGTTATTTTGCCATCATATTATATTTTACACTGATACATTTATTATTCGTTGTTATTGCGTCAAAGATTTGATATATCCGTCCTACCGCTATAAAACCGGAGTCTAAGCTATTCATTACTACCATTAAATCAGCAGGCTTGTAGAAGCGTATATACAGAGTAAGCAAATAAAGCATTATTCACACGAAACATAAGACATTCTATCTTTAAATTTTAGATTTTAAATTTATTTATTTTATTTCGATTGCGAAATGTGCTTTCGACTTATATAAATAATTCTCGAAGTCTGTTTCCCGTATTCGTTGTATCGAAATACAAGAAAAGCATAGCATATCACCACGTGGTATCATCACGTAACATACGACGGGAACATGTTTAATCCGCCCCATCATACTTTCGCATCTGCAGCAAACTACATTTAAAACAAAATCTAAAAAGGGGGAAATTGCAACAATGTCTTCAACTCTATTATCTTTGTTTTTTAAACTCTTAATTTGGGAGGATTGTTATATCTTTTACCAATGTGTTTCCAAAGTCGTCTGCTGCAGATTCCGCATTGCATATGGGAAAAGGGTTTTTTTTTTTTTTTTTTTTTTTTTTTTTTTTTTTTTTTAAATATGTAACTTTATTTGCCACGCGCATAGATATGTGAAGGTCGTGGCCATCCTCCCTCATACCTTACAGTTAATGTGTTTTAGTTAATCTATGTTAGTATATAAGGTTAATAGTATGAATCAATAAACCATGACCGCTGCACATGGGGTTCAAACTTAAAAAAGGTTTTTAAGTTTTACACGTTTTACACGCAATTTATTCTTTTGCCACATTGTTTTTAACTCCGTTCAATAGTTAAGCTACAGACATATACTTTCCAAAAGTCGCCCGCTGCACATGTGCTGTATGAGGGAAAGAGATAAGCATAAGATGTACAGAGCGGTTCAATACATTTATATCGGCGACTCGGGACTTCTGGATCTCCGGTTTAAAATACGATGCATGCCGGTCTGTGGGAAGGTTATTACTGGTTACAGACGTCTGTGCAATGGCACGTGCATGCCATATAATTCGATTAAGATAACAGGGATATACGTGGCCTAGTTATAATGGCGGTGCCCGTAGCTGACTAGGGTAGGGGATTGCCTAAACCCTTTCCCAGATATAGACGCATCTTAATGCATCTAAAGCAGACGCTGGATATTCTTTCTTTGCCAAAGTGTTTTGACTTTATTAATAGTTCTCTTTCGTTTTTGGACAATTTCTATATTTATGCTTAGGTTTTTTCAGATGTGTTGTCTTTGCCAAAGGGTTAAATTAATTAATAACAAAAAAAAGGTGATAAATCACAAAAACGGGTTATAAAATACAAAAATCCGTTTCTAGCCTTCAATAGACATTGATATTGAAATAATATTATGTTTTGCGAAAATAATTTATTTATTTATTGGGGTTTTACGCCGCTTTCAACATTATTTCAGTTATATCACAGCGACAGTTCACTTATTCACGATCCCTGGGTAAACAAACCAGTACTAGGCTAGAAAATGTGCCTTTCCCAAGGGCACTCCACCATGACCGTAGTGCCACGACTGGGGATCGAACCCGGGACACCCGTTTTCGAAATCCCCGACGCTAACCACTCGACCACAGCGGATTCCTTTTGCGAAAATAAAGTATGCTTCTGTGCTCGCGTTTGAGCGACGAACGTTAGTGTTTATTGAACGCACATTAGTGCATCTGACTAACGCACCTCCAAATTAATTACATCGCCTCGATGGTGTAGTGGTAGAGCGGCCGCCTCGAGTATGGGAGGTCTCGGGTTAGACCCCCTGTTGACTCATTGAACGGATGACGGCATCTTCTAACACGCGTAAGCACATGATATCTGAAAATGAGATATCCAAGTCTGATCTTGATCTTTACTCTTCTTAAAACGCCAACTTGTCCTCATAATTATGTGAACTATTTGTATAAGTGTATAAACTCTCTCGGGTCAAGGGTTTCTCTTGAGGTAAACGTATGTTTTACCAGAGGTGGGAATTATCTGTTTTATACATCGTTTTTTTTTTATTATTGTTGTGAATGGCGAAAGGTTGTATAAAACTATTGATAAGGACTACTTGAACCTCTTGAATAAATGGACATATTAAATCCATACGTCTCGAGTAAACTTGAGTTAACATCATTGCGGATACGAACAAAGAATTATCAATACCGTTTCTAAATTGGCTTCCGTGAAATATGATTGTGTTTGAACATGGTGTTTTACGCCGTTTTCAACTGTGTTTAAGTTATATCACGGCGTTTCGTCGGTAAGTTACCACTTATGCTGGTTTATTTATCTTGACACCAGCGAGTCAGTCATAACGTTTACTTCACAACACCGAATGCCTAGGGGGGAAATACATTCCTACCAATTATAATGATCTGTGTATGACCTGGCCAGGGATCGAACCCATGAACGCCCGCACCGAGGTCGGCGCTCTACGTCTTAATAACCAAGGCGGTACCCATAAAATATGAACAACCTTTGAATTAAACCGTTGCTTCCCAAGATAGTAAAATATATGTATATAGGTTCATGTATTACTATAAGTACTTGCACTTTTAGACAAGCCAATGAACTAACTCTAAACATTCCTCGGATTTAATAAGGCAATGCTATGTTACTGAATTTGATTTTGTAAATTGCCTGCGGTGATATACCGCGAAATATCAGTTAAATATAACAAAAGCTTGTAGAAATATATTTCATCGATAACGTTCAAATTTGCAAGCAGTAAATATACGTATATCGCAATGGACGATATTAGCAAGTAAGCTAACATTTGATTTAATTGACATGTATATATTCACCAACAAAACAATAGCACAACAAGTATTAAATACTGTATGGGCCGTTCCGCGAGAAAACCAACATTATGGCCTCTGCGTAATGTATCGACCCAGATCAGCCAACGCAGTCCAAGCAGGCTAATCCGGGCCGACATATATGATATAAACAAATACACTGCGTTACATATTCGCATCGAAAAGAAAGAAGCTACTTTCACAAAACGTTACAACATTTATAAGAGGTAAATTAGGGGTTGGGGGATGGGTCGGTGAATATTCAGCAAATAGTCCTAATAGAATATACATTGAACTCTTACATCTTTTATCATTCACTCGTATAGTTATTTATGCAATGGCAATCTTGCCATGGCAATCTTGCAATCTTGCAATAAGTGACATCGTTTAATCTACGCAAAGTTATATATGTAAACCGCTGCAAGCGCCCTCATATTGCATTTTATTGTACAAGCTATAAACTGTGATTGTATTATAGGGGGAGTAAGCAATAAACCGTTTCACGCATGCAGACCCTTTCCTGCACATGTATTGTAAACAACAATTGAAAACGTGCCAAAAGCGGGAATTACTCATGAGCAATTACTCTCATTGCCACAATGTTTTCAAGTCTATTCAATAACTAGACGTTCATTGATAGAAATGTGTGAGTTGTCAGATGCGAGCGAATTTGTTGTTGTGTGGAAAAGGGTTATCTCCCCACGTCTGTAATAGCAACTTACTTTATAGCATACGACAAATGAATCTTATTATTTTTCTGCCTCGAGTGGTTATGAAGTGCCTCTTGTAATAGAAAATCTGGTTAGATTACGAAATTGTATTACATATTTCGAACAGTTTCCTAAATAGTATTAACGGCTTATGAGAAAATGGGATTAAAAACTTTACGATACTTCTGACCGGGTCAAATAATTGATTTAACATGTATACAATTAGGCTTTCCTTTAATCCGTTCAGAGTTTCGGTAATATTAATACGACTGCTGGTTGAAATCCGGAAAAGTGTACCAGAAGAAGTAGGGCTATTGGTATAGACGGCATCCAGATATATGCGAGTCAGACAGAAGATTTGATAATAATGAGGGGTGTTCGAAAAGTCTCAAGAAAAGTTCCATGTTTCTTTCAATATCTGATATTTTTGAACACAGTGTCAGAATAAATTGAGTGTTATGTGTAAGACATGTATTTTAAAATATAGCTTATATATTTTAACTATATATTTCGATGTCTTTACAGTCAATTTTTTTTTCTTCAAATGTATAAATCATTGACAGAGATGTGGCGCTTTCCTTGAAACATTTCGAAAATATCTCATCATGAGTATTATCGTATATATATACAATATTGCGAAAAATGTGTTCATGTAAACGTCCATTGCTCAGTTTGCCTATGAAAAAAAATAATCACATAACAATATTTGAACGGAATCGCCAGCATCCCTTATCAAAAGAAGGAAAAAAAATGTATATTAAAAAATATATGAATAGTTACTCTTTAAAAGAAGATGCAAGTAATAGTCATTAGATATTTCATGTTCTTTGTAAAACATAATTGAACAGTGCCTTATCTTTCTCCCAAACACCCGATACATATGGCTTCAAAGGGTGAACATTTGACCTTTGTACTTTCAATTGAAAATATTAAGTTATAGTGGTGCCTAGTACGGGTACCCAAAGTCAGACAGGAATCATGAATAAGGTCTGTTCTCGTGATATAACTAGAATAAGATGATTAAAACAATCCCATCAAAACCCGACATAAAATTCGCTGCAGTTAGAGAGATGCCCCTATAAATCTGACGACTGCCTATTACAGGTCGTCACAGATTGACCTTTACGTCAGCCAATCAAATTGTCGCCTTCATAATTGTTAGGTATCAACGGGGGGAGATAACACATAGGAATAAGATAAGCCAGTATGACTTAATACAGCGGGAAATAATGTTTTTGATAATAACATTTAATTTACCATCGATTTGGTTACAGTGTTGACCTTTGCGTCAGCCAATCAAAATGTCGCCTTCATAAGTGTTAGGTATCAACGGGGGGAGATAACACATAGGAATAAGATAAGCCAGTATGACTTAATATACCGGGAAATAATGTTTTTAATAATTATCTATAATTTACCATCGATTTGGTTACAGTGTTGACCTGTTGCAGGGTTATATATAGGTAACACACAGTGATATTCGTTTTACGCCGGGTCGTCTTCTGTGATAACAATGGGTTCGATCACCAGCTGGGTCACACCAACGACTTTATAACAATGGTAACAATGGCTTCCCTCCTTGGCGCTCAGGGTTGCGGGGTTAGCATTAGGACTGACTGGCTGGTGTCAAAATAATTGGGCCAGTAAGTACTGGAAACTTACCCAGGAATCGCCTTGAAATAACTGAAACATTGTTAAAAGCGGCTTCCAACACCAACCAATCAATGAATCAATCAGTGATAACATCTGAAGTGTAATATGAACAAGAAATATCTTTAAAAAAGATAAACGGCGATAATAATCAAAGCAATCAGTAATTGTCCATGAATTATAAAATTTGCGCAATAATCTATGTGTTCGTCCATCTCCATCCAGCTTTAGTTTCTATAAATAGATTATTTCTGCCACATGACTGGAGATTACGCGAGTTTTCCAAGAGGTGTATAAGTTTCAATTGACGATAATTAACTGAAAACTTATCATGTTTCAAAACAATTAATATTTTGCTCTTAAATATTATATTTCATACGTATTCACTGATCTTTTTATTAAAAGTTAGGATGCACAACATTTCCTTTTAAAACTTCACCTTATTAGTGCCTCTCGTAGGATCGCCAACTTAACTATGAACCAATCAAAACGTTTCATTTCCTTTATTTCTTCGAGTATTATTCATTAAATCAAACATTTGATTGTGCTACAATCTAGATCATTTGATTGTGCTACAATCTAGATCATTTGTTTAACATCTAGGTCAAAACTGAAGTTAAACAGCTATCGCCGAACAACCTGTACTATCTTAGAATTTTGATACACAGTTGCAAGCGTTGTTGGAACGAACATGGTGTACTACTCGTGTTGAGCAGTTTTCTCTGTTTGGACAACGTTTATAGATACTGTAAGCTGCATAAGGGATCAAGACGAGACTATAGCTGGGACATCGTTAAAGCAATTTACCTTTAGGGCATTTTGGAAGTAATTCCATAATTGGGGTGTTCGTTGTTTACGTAAACAAATGTTTTGAGGATATAGACCGCACAAAGTTCAAAAGATCACGCACACGAAGGTTAAATTGCTACAGAAAGGTCAACAATCAAACAGGTTTGTAAATTATCTCGAACAATTGAAATGTACGTGACAATTGTAATTTACGTTACTTGATAACGTAGATTTATCTTTAATTAGACCACGATACCGTTCACACCATACCCAAACGCTCATAATGAGAGAGATAGCATTGCAATTTAATGGTAATGCTAGATTAAATGGGGTTACTTTAAACGTTTTATTGCATGCTAAATCTTTCTATCGTGTCTCACCCTTCCCTTTTCCCACTGGCAGACTTACTTCGATGCATCTGCTGCATACGACTTTTGAAAACATTGTTTTCAATTCTATTAGATATATTTATATATTCAGCAACAGGGACGTGCTCCTCTTTAAAGAAAATATGACCCAATGGAAACATATCGTTGATATTTATGCATAGGGTCATATTTGATTTTAGAGGAGTCCGCCGGAGCTGTACGGTACTTCCAACATTTTTTCATATCTTTTTTGTCTTCAGATATGTCTGCTGCAGTTTAGCGGCAGTATTTGAGAAAGGGTTAATTAAAAATGATTTGTTATATATTTGTTCATAGCAAACGTTCCTCAAATATATTACAAAATTGGAAATTGCTCGAACAAAAACCCAATTTCCTATATAATAGCAAATTTTCCGTACGTAAACTATTACACTTATGAATGTTTTTGGGTTTTGTTGTCTTTAATTAGGATGTTTTCATTTTAGAAAAGTATTAAACCTGTCTCACATAATATATCTGCAGAAGACGTCGTTGGAAACACTTAGTATAAATATATATAATAGCTATAGATGATAATGACTAAAAGTGGAAAACATTGTGGCAAAAGGAGAAATTGCTCGTTTTGAGCAATTTCTTCTTATGTCACTATGTTTTCGAAAAGCCATCTGCTGCAGAGGCGTCAGAAAGCGTCCATATGAGGGAAAGGGTTAAGGGAAGTATTATGATCGTAAAACACGACTTTGTTATTTATTTCTATACAAGAGTTGAAAACAGTGTGACAAATCGAGAAATAGCTCTTTATGAACAATTTCTCAATTTACTGCACTGTTTTAAGTTGTCGTCTGCTTGCAGAAGCGTCAGATATCGTCTGCATGAGGGGGAAAAGGGTGCAAAACAGTGTGGTATCAGAGGATGGATACAGTTACTGTGTCCCCCGCTATTACTGCAGCACATAACGCGAGTTCGTCGTAATTCAATCAACCGAACAGGCGATATTGGGAAGCTCTTTATATATGAATATACGTTATCAGTTTCCGTATCCTCTTCTCTGTTGTGTTCTTTTACTTAAATAAAACATGTACATGTATGTATTGATGGAATATAAATGTTTCCCTAACCATTTCCTTTTTATTTTGTTTCGAAAAGGGAAAATAATTAAATGTGGAAACATGACGATAACAAGCTTATCGAGCTTTTCAAATAAACATGCTATAACAAACATATTTAAACTACAAAACATGCTTCTATATCCTACATTCTGTACCTTCTTTCATTTTTCCTCTATATGCTTCATTCGTTTTCTCTTATTCTCAATTTCTCTCTCATATTGATTTAATTACTACGCCTTTTGTTGCCCTCTGATCACGTTGTATAATATATTGAAGAGCTGTCATGTATGTAGTTCATGTATGTACATACTCAGTATCGAAATAAAACATATTGTATTGTATTGTATATTGATGTAGATAGAAAGATTCAACGAAGGAATGAATGAAGGGGGGAAAGGACTGAAGGAGGGGATAGAAGTGCAACAAAAAAAGGCATGAAGGAAGGAAGGAAGAATGGAACGAATGAAATTAAGGAAATAAAGGATTGAATGAAGGAATGAAGAGATTGAATGGGAAAGAAGTGATTATGGAAGGGAGGAAGTATTAATAATGGAAATGGATTGAATGAACTCGAGGAAGAAGGGAAAGAAATGAAGGGAATGAAGGAAGGGGAAAGAAGTAAGAAAGGAAGGGATGAAGTATAAATAAATGAAATTGAATGAAGCAATGAAAGAAATGAATGGAAGGAAGGAATGGGAAAGAAGTAAGGTAGGATTTAGGGAACGAAGGAATCGGGGAATGAAAGAAGAAATGAAAGGAAAAGAAGGATGGAATGGAGGAAAAGAAGGATGATTTATTTTCGATTGTCGATAACATCGATCTATGAAACATCATATAATCTCAACCACACAACTACAACCCACAATGCCTTACGTTGATCCTTTCCCACATACAAACAAATCTACAGCATACAACTTTGAAACATTTGAGTCAAAAATATGAAAAAGTATCTGTGAATTAATGTATATTTTATACTGTACAAAGTTGAAAACATTTCGGCAAAAGGAGAAATTGCTCAACATGCCACAATGTTCTTAACCCTTTCCTTCGTAGGACAATTCTGCAGCAGACGACGTTTGAACATATTTTGTCAACAAAGGGAAAATTTCTATAATTGAATGGATAACCTATGACTAAAAGTGGAAAACATTGTTGCAAAAAGGAGAAATTGCTCGTTTTGAGCAATTTCTTCTTTTGTCACTATGTTTTCAAAAAACCGTCTGCTGCAGAGGCGTCAGAAAGTGACTATATGAGGGAAACGGTTAAGGCGTCTGCTACAGAGTCGTCAGAAAGCGTCTTTATATATGGGAAAGTTTAACATCCCTTTATGACGTTTTGCGGCAAAGTATTTTTCCGTTAAATAGGATTAGCGAAGCAGTACTCGTCGATGTATTATAATGGTTTAATCCCGTCGAATAATAGGACGCTTTACTTTGATGGGTGTAAAAAAAATCGCGGTCTATTGATAAAAAAACGCGATTCAATTATGCGAGTAAACATTCACATGGATAAAATAAATAACGCGGAAGAGGTTTTTGCTTTCGATTTTTGTAATTTCTTTTATTCTTTTACTAACCCCTTTTCAAGACCCGCGCTAACGGTGTTTACATTATTTATTATCAATAGATAGCGTTTTTCTTAGAGCATGTAGTATTAATTGGAAAGACATATTATTTACTGAACAATGAAAAAAACAAAAACAGTAACAGCTCGCCTTGGTATGCTATAATGTTGTTTAGGTCTCTTTTGAGTTGTACAATTAAAGAGATGTTTGAGAATTCCTTTGTGTTTGTGGTAATTATCATTAAATATAAAACCTGATATACAGGACATTAACTATTTCCCACGTAAAAAACAAATCTGCAGCAGACGGACTCGAAACTATTTAGTTTAATTTATCGAAATCCCTCAAAATGAAAGTTTAATTAATGATATAGAGTTGATAACATTGTGGAAAAAGAGGCAATGACTCCTGATCAGGATCAATCTTCTTTATGTATCCTTATATGTCTTCTTTTGCCACAATGTTTTCAAAAGTCGTCTGCTGCAAAGGTGTTAAAAGCGCCTGTACGTGGGAACAGGTTAACCCATTACTTCACGCAGACGACATTTGACGCCTGCTGTTGCAGATGACTTTTAAAAACATTGCAATAAAAGATGAAATTGCTCAAAACGAGCAATTTCACCTTTTATTGCAATATTTTCAACTCTTTATCAACATAAATCTTTCAATTGTCTAGATTGGTGAAATTGTTCGTCTGATGATCGTCAAGCAGAAGACCTATGAAAAGTCATGTGAAGAAATGTGTTAAGAAACCATATAGGTATCTTGTAAAACACGACTTCAAACTATACATCTGCGCAAAATGACGATCGGTGCCATTTTCTTTGTTTGTTTGGTGTTAATGCCGCTTTCAACATTTGATTGGTGTTTCCTGATTTATTGCTAATGGGTCCAATTCCACCAACCTTACCTAGCCTTAAGTAATGCTAAAATACTTAACTCTTCCAGCGCCAAAGGCAATATTGAGCTTTTTTGCAAACAATGCAGATTCAGGTGAGTCAGCTCGTAACGAGCTGTCTCACCTGAAATCTGCATTGTTTGGCTGTGAGTTATAAAAATATTCCAAAAATCCTATCACATGAAAATAGAGTCGTCCGAGTTTGAACATGGAAGAGTCTACCTTAAACAATTCGGCGCTATATTTTCATCATTTTTGTTTCCCTAATAAAATATGTCAAAATATTTTCATTCCTTAAAAAGAAATGCTAGTCAGCAAGGTAGCTATTTATGTAAACTGAGTACTTAAAATACCTTCATACATTCAACCATCATCAGTCGTAATGCTTAATCCACACTCCTGACCGCATAGGAAGGAAAGTAATTACTACCCTTTTAAAGAATTTGCTATGTCCCAATAAAGGATAGCACCCGCTTCCCCCAAGAGCAGAGGCGGACGCTCTATCCCGCCAGTATCAGCCGGTGCTGTCCGATAGTTCCCTACCCATATATAGATACGTATATATCATGCAAATAATTCAGACATTCGTATGAACATAACGGTATCAGACATTCAGTGTTAAGCAACGTGAAGTTAGATTGAGTAAAGCGTTATTAATCGCTTTAGTGTCTGTATTCTTATATATACGTTTGTGAAAGTGTTTTCTTACGGAAGGGGATTTTTTTTTTATTCTCCCAGAAATTGTAAAACAAACAAAAACCCTGACACCTTGAACGTCTTTGATAACCGGGAATATGTAACATTTCTATTACATCTCAACACAACCGTATTCGTAATTCGTTAAATATAATTATATCATTGACCATACAATAAAAAAAGCCATGACATCGTGACACTTATGAAGATGAGCATACATGCGTTAGTCAAACAAAGTATATTATGTTAAAGAGTTAACATTATATGAGCAGTCCCACGAGGAAACCAACATTATGGCCTTTACGTAATGTATCGACCCATATCACCCTGCGCATTCCGCGTAGGCTAATCCGGGCAGACACATTCCGTCTCAGGGGGAAAGATGTATAGAGTAATGATTCATGAAACAGACAATCAACAGGACGAGAACAGTGTCTGTCCGGGTTCGCCTTCGCGGCATGCTTAGGCTGATCCGGGTCGATATTCTAGGCAGACTCCAAAATGTTGGTTTTCTCGTGGGACGGCTAAATTATGTAACACTATATCGTCATGTGGAATCAAACTGTCAATGAAGGAAGTAAAAGGCCTCTTTCCAGTAAATTCATTTGCATTTATCTTGTAGTCTTTATCAGGAATGTCTTCGGTTTGTTCGGTTCTCTAGCCGAACCCCTGGAGCTCAGTTGGTAACGACACGGGCTGTTAATCTTGGGGTTGTGGGTCTGTGAGCATTGGTCTGAGAAAGTCAGGAAACGCATTGGTTAGTGAAATGGTCTCCGTGAAACATTGTTGAAAAGGGCGTTAATCAATGCTTAGATGTAATGCAATGCCAGTAAATCGTAGAAACGGAATATCGTATTACTTCGCAGAACTACTATAAAAAACACATTAAGTACGTATCTTTACATATGCATAATTAGTTTCATTATCATGTTAGTATCTGTTTCTTGGTTAATGGCAGAAATAAAACATAAGTGGTGGTACTACATACATCAGTTGAAGTCATAAACTATTTTATCATATATACATAGCTTATTGAAGTATCAACATTTACAAATAAAAGAAAAGCATATACAAAGCAATACAATACTATGCAAACATTTTATTGCGTTAAACAAATACTATTTCTTACAGCAAAACAATGCAAATGGAGACGTGGATTTGAACAACATATACATGTAGAACTTGTTGTCATTAGAGTAATACTAATAGAGGAATAATTACATTCTGTACATTTTTTAACAATGGTAGAGTAGAAGACATTGCATCTTCGCAAGCAAAGGGAAATGATTTGTCCATAATATTACCATAATTCCTTATGGGAATGCTTATGTACGAAGTAGCCTTCGCTAGCGAAGATGAAGACATTGCGGCAGGGAAGAGACCTCGTGCAAAACTCCAAATTGGTTTACAATGTCTGTGCAACTAGAGTGCTTCGGCGCCATTGAAGTCAGTTTTTAGTGAGAATTTGATAATGTATCATACTTTGAAGCGTAGATGTCAGTCCCCTTTAGATAAAATACTCCAGTCGACAACTGATGCATATTCCAGCAGACTACAACTAGAAACAATGAGGGAAATTGAGAAATCGTTCGTTCGTTAAATCGAGCAATTACTCCCTTTCTGAAGATGTTTTCAATTCTGTAATACAATTTAACTTCAAATGTTTCAGATACAACAGTCTGCTCCTTAAGCTTTTCCCACACGTAGACGGTTATGACACCTCTCCATTGTTGCAAAAGGAGAGCAATTTCTCATATTGCCACAATGTTTTCAATTAAACTTTCAATTATATGGATTTTTTCTAATGCATGCTTAAATGTTTTCAAAGTTATATCCTGCTAATGTATTTATTGTATGTGGGAAAGGGCAAAAAACATTTCATTAATTTTTTTCAAATTCTCAAAAAATTTAACTTTCTTGCGTATATATGTTGTCAAAATCGTCTGCTGTCGATTTGTTTTATGTGGGAAAGGGTTCAAATATGCCTTAAATGTACGTGGGTTAACCAAATCCCACATACAGTTAATCTGTCTCAGATGACTGTTAAAACATTTAGGCCAAATTATGTAAAATCTGGATAAACAAAGTATATATTTTTTTTTACTAGAGTTGAAAACATTGTGGCAAAAGAATAAATTTCTCTCTTTTTGCCACAATGTTTTCAAACGTCATCTACCGCAGAAACGTCATAAAGCGTTATATACATGCGGTAAGAGGTTATTGCATTCCAATAGCGCAAGGTGGTTACTGTTTCACCTATGACCGGGGGTTGATTTTATTAAGGTAAATTTGTCACCCGGCTCTCGCATAATGGATTAATAAAGGAATGATAAGAGGCGGGGACTTAAATAGTAGCGGGTTTGATGTTTAGTGCTATTTTCCGATAGATAGACATTGTTCATTTTAGGATGCGAAATTAGTGCGCTTCGAAGTGGATATGTTTGCTTAAAAACATATATGTTTTGAAGTAATAATTGGATATTTAATTCAGTTGATACTTAAAGTTAAATTAGACGGTCGAACTTTAATCGATATGTAAACAATTATTCATTTCAGGATGCAGAATAAGTGCGCTCCGAAGAGAATATGTATGCTTAAAAACGTATACTGTATGTTAAACCTAATATTGGATATTGAACTTAGGTAATAGTCAGTTGAATTAGATGTTCTAACTTTAATTAAACATTATACAAATATTACTACAAACTTCTTAGTGTGCTTGACGGATTTAATGCATGCAATAACATACATGTTAAACATAATAATGGAGATTGAATGATATTGGATATATAAACTTTCGGTTAATAATAGTAAGTTGAATTACATTGACATTTTCTATCTTCTTTCAATCTTTCTTTCTTTCTTTCTGTTGTTCTTTCTTTCTTTCTTTCTTTCTTTCTAATATACCGTTTTTCACCTGTTTTAGTTTAGAAGCAATGGCTGAGCTTTAAACCTATTGTGCATGAATCAATATCAAATTATCTGTCTATTTAATTGGACTAGAATTTAAAAAATAATGCAAATATTTGAGGTTCTCGTCAATTACGTGTAATTAAAGATTAAAGTGTTAAACCACATACATGTATATGTTTTGAAATGTAGTTGAAAAAGAAGCCACGGCTCATGGTGGAAATGTTGTAATAACGTGCGTGTCCCAGAGTTAAACTTTCTCTTACGAAGATATTTTTTAAATTAATTTACGTTTAATTTGTCGAAGAATTAGCTTCTGAATGTTTTAACAGAATGCCATACACTTTCAAAGATCGATTTCGGAACTATCTTCATGCAGCATTTGGAATAAAATGTACGTTCTTTGAATGGTCGATTTCGTTTGTGTTTTATGTTGAATAATTGATGAATTTAATAACATTTCAATTACGTTTTCTAGACGATAAGTAGAAATCACTACATTTAGCTCCGCGCGCCCCGATCTATATGTTTTAACTACGTCACTATATCTCTCTCTCTCTATATATATATATATATGTTATACAGTCGAACCTGTGCTTAAGACCATAATAGAAGCGCAATTCTCTGTCTATAGCGACCATAATTTAATTTTCCCAAATACTCAATTTCTGTATAACTGACTCTGCAATTAAAGACCATCTTTGACCAGATTGTGACCAGATCGTGACCAGATTGTTCAATTCCTATGGGTGGTCTGTAAACACAGATTTGACTCTTATGTAAATCTGTATAATTGAGCCGTCCCGCGATAAAAAACCAACAATGTGGACTCTACGTAAAGTATCGACCCGGATCAGCCTAAGCATGGCGCACAGGCTTACCCGGACAGACACTTTTCGCCTCCTGTGGATTTTCTGTTTCAGCAATCACTACTCTATCTATCCCCCCTTAGACGGAATGTGTCGGCCGGATCAGTCTGCGCGGACAGCGCAGGCTGATCTGGTCGATACATTACGCGGATATATTGATATGAGCCGTCCCGCGAGAAAACCAACAATGTGGACTCTACGTTAAGTATCGACCCGGATCAGCATTCGGATGCCGCGCAGGCCTACGCGTGTACACACGTTTGGCCGCCTGTGTAGCTTTCTGTTTCAGGAATCATTACCCTATACCTCTATCTCCCTGAGACGGAATGTATCGGCCCGGATCAGTCTGCGCGGACTGCGCAGGCTGATCTGGGTCGATACATTACGCAGATGCCATTATGTTGTTTTTTCTCGCGGGATGGCTCATTATATGTAATTCGATTTCAGGTTCAATACCCCATTTAGCAATTGTCAAGCCCTATCACGTAGGTCATTTAACCTCCCCATATGTCTCCTGGATTTCTCACACCAGTACTCTACCTTACAGTCTTTCAAAGCAACTGGCTAATCTTCAGCAGTAACCGTCCATTTGTGAAAGACGAATGATACGAGTCGCCCGACTTTTTAGGTCAATCGTCGGACAAAAAAAAGGAAATTTATTTTTATGTTGTTAAAGCGTGTCTTCCGCTGAGACGCGTAAAAAGGGTCTGTTACATTAAAGGGTTTGTTTGTTTGTTTGTTTTATTGGGGTTTTACGTCGCTTTCAACATTATTTCAGTTATATCACGGCGACAGTTCACTTATTCCCATGATTCCTGGGTAAACAAACCAGTACTAGGCTATGATTGTTAACAATTATATACCGATATGTCAATAAGTTCAATATATGGCGAACACATCACATAAGATTATTTGAATTGTATACATATATATATGTTGTATTATGAGCCGGAGTCCTAATTACTTTAGTAATACAATTGTATTGTATTGCTAGAAAATGTGCCTTGCCCAGGGCACTCCACCATGGCCATCGTGCCGTGCCTGAGGATCGAACTCTGACATTATAGGGTTAATTTAATATCGGAATAATATGTCAAGTGCGGACATTGAATGCTCAGACACTACTGTGAATATTCACAGCCTCATCGGAGGCTTCACTTTCCACGTGCATCTAATATCACATTGAACGTATATATCGACGAAACGCTAGAAGTGTGGCGCCAGTGCTTTCCAATGTTAAGTCACATTGATGTATGCCATACAACAAGCCCTTTATTTCGCGAAAACGCTGATCACTGCTATAGAATGCACAGACCTGTGCCGGAAAATGGAGAAAGGTTCTGAAGAACTGCTTGTTTATTGTTGTTTCGTAATGGATGTATTTTAAAAGTGTTGTCTAATTAGTGAAACCTTGAAGACTAAACATTACGATTTATTTGAAGTAAATGATCGGAAGCGAGGGTAATAAACAACCGTCTTTTTTAATAAGTATGTAAAATAATTTTATTAAAGAAGTTAACATCTCATTAGGAACAGTTTTGTATGCTTGTAACTATCTGTTTATAGGCGCCTTGTTAACTAACCCTTATCTCGCACCAGTCATGCTACTGGTTAAAGTATTCCAATCATTGATTGTTAAACCGTTTCTCACATACAAACGCTTACTGACGACTCTGCAGCATACACACGCTTACTTACGACTCTGCAGCATACAAACGCTTACTGACGACTCTGCATTATACAAACGCTTACTGACGACTCTGCAGCATACAAACGCTTACTGAAGACTCTGCAGCATACAAACGCTTACTGATGACTCTGCAGCATACAAACGCTTACTGATGCCTCTGCTGCATACAAATGCTTACTGATGCCTATACAGCATACAAACGCTTACTGATGCCTCTGCAGCATACAAACGCTTACTGATGCCTCTGCAGCACACAAATGCTTACTGATGCCTCTGCAGCATACACATGCTTACTGATGCCTCTGCAGCACACAAATGCTTACTGATGCCTCTGCAGCACACAAATGCTTACTGATGCCTCTGCAGCATACACATGCTTACTGATGCCTCTGCAGCATACACATGCTTACTGATGCCTCTGCAGCATACACATGCTTACTGATGCCTCTGCAGCATACAAATGCTTACTGATGCCTCTGCAGCATACAAATGCTTACTGATGCCTATACAGCATACAAACGCTTACTGATGCCTCTGCAGCATACAAACGCTTACTGATGCCTCTGCAGCATACAGACGCTTACTGACGACTCTGCAGCATACAAACGTTTAAAAACATTTCGGCAAAACAGAGACATATAAACACAGAGATAAGGTACTCGGGATTCCAAATGCCTTACGAAGAACAACATCCTTAAAACGGCGCGCGGGTCAAGCGTCTACTGATCGAGGTTTACAAACCACGTGATCATTCCAGTGGAGGCTTGAAAATAAACTGTGTTTATATGTCTCGGGGCAAAATGAGTTATTGCTTAATTTGAGCAATTCACCTTAAAGATATTTTCGATATTTTTGTCTCAATAAGCAATTTCTTCTTTTTCCGCAATGTTTCCAAAATGCTGCTTGAGATGCGTCTGGAGGTTGGAAGGGATTAAACAGGATTAACTTCAATTGCGAACACTTTAGACCAATATTATTTAACACAGATTTTACATCGTTCGCTTACAGGTCAATAGATATGCAGCAAAATCTAATTCATGGTCAATTTATGAAGACTATTTTAACCCTTACCCGCATACACCAATTTTGCAACAGACGACTTTGTAAACATGTGGACAAAAATGTATAAAAATCCCTATAAATGAGTGTATATTGTACTGAAACAATTTAAAAAACATTGTGGCAAAAGGAGAAATTGCTGGTTTTGAGCAATTTCTTCTTTTGTCACAATGTTTTCAAAGTTCGTCTGCTGCAGAGGCGTCAGAAAGCGTCTATATTAGGGAAAGGGTTAACCCTCACATAGAACAATTCTGGAGCTGACGCTACCATATTTCAAACGATCTCTTTGTGGGTAGGGATGCACGTACATGTACCACTATCCGAATCATGTTATCATTGAAAATACTCGAGGTGAACGATACATACATATAAGTTTGCAACTGTTTGCCACTACAGATTTGTTCGTAAGAGTGAAAAACAGTTAACATATATCCTAGATTTATAAATTTAGGAATTCCATTGATCAATTTATAAATTACGTGTAAATTAAATTACATTTCTAAGAAAAAAAAATGAGGCTGTAATATTTGTTCTCACCGGGATTCTATAAACCTATGCCTCATACAGCAATTCCGCAGAGTCGATATTGTAACATTTAGGTAACAATATGTTACAACTCTTTCACAATAAAAGTTAAATGGCAGTATTGCCGAGTGCGAGATAAAACAATGCTAAACAAACAACAACTCAAGAAAAGAACAATTATTGAATGAAGTTGGAAGCAATGTGGCAAAAAGAAAAAATGCTCATTATGAGTAATTCCTTCTTTAAGCCATTTTTTTTTCAAAAATCGAGTGCCTGTTGAGAAGTCTAAAGCCTTTGTATGTGGGAAAGGGTTAACAGCTGCCGTAATATTCCTTTGATAATCGCGTTCTTTGAGTTTCTATACGGTACCTTTTAAATTGAGTTACATGTAGAAATTATCGAGTATCACTGATATTTTTGAAATGTAAAACGTATTTTCGACGTATCAGTTTTGTTATGCTTTATTGGTACAGGAAACATTGTCTTATGAATTTGTTTTCGAAAAAACAATTAAGTAATAATTGGACGTTTTATGTGTTTATGTAGTAGTAAACCTTTTGATTTGTTAAAAAATTATAGACAATGAAAGAAAGGAAAAACACACAAATGTCACTGCTTTACAGGGAAAACAGCGATGGAGTCGATAACACGTCAAAACATATTTTAAAGTGATGAACGTATTATAAGTAAAATAACACACAGTACACATTGCATGGAAAACAAATTAAAATACTTGGAAACAAGTCAGAAATGTACACGCTAAATGAAAGACTTCTAAACACTGTAAATAAGAAATATTGCAATAATCTTATAAGCCATGTTGATTCAAGATGCAATTCTGGTACGAGTTCTTGCAATTTGAATAACATTATTCAAATTGTTAGAGACAGTTCTGAAAGCTTTTCTTAGGTACCTAACAATAAAACAATGCATTCTTAGACTAATCCGGTGGAAGAATTTGATTAGTTTAGGATACTTTGTTCCAAACTAGTAAAGTTTACCCTTTTCTACATCAATTGTCAACATTATACTGCCTATGATCCAGCTACTATGATTTAATTATAGAATCACCTAATGCACAATGTGAGCGTTTATAACACACACGAACACGGCATATTCTACAATACACAGTCTACAACAATGTCGGTTTCAAACGATATATTGCATTCTTCCCCCTTCTCGTCTGTATGCATCAAACGCGTGTAAATTGAAAAGATGTTATCAGTTATGACACTGTGACATCCCTCATTAATTATGGCATGTCAGTCGAAAAAGGAATCTTTAAGCATAGAATGCGAATGGTTACACGCATTGGCAAGCATGCGACGAAAGCCTTGCAAGATAGTTCCTTATTAAGCACACACAACTGTAAAGTGAGAATTAGAACCGCTCAGTAGCTAGATGTGTATCCCAATTCAGTGATTGTAAAGACACTATAGTGTGATAAATGAATTGATTAGAATTGATTAGATTGGCCACTGTTCTGGATTGGCGTGACACAATTACACGTAGTCGCGTACACACAACCCATATGTAATATGCTGGCAATGTCTGCACACGAATTGGAATGTCTCGTCTAAGGAGAAGCGATGAGCAGAGCCAATAATGAAACGACAATTGTGCAGTTTCCTAGTGGTAGGAAAATGATAGTTTCCTAATAGTAACGACATGTTGGTTCTTTCCTAATTGCAACGTTACATTATTAGTTTTCCAATGGCAAAGACTTGTTGGTAGCTTCCTAACGATATCGAAATGTTGGTAACGGCATGTTGTTTCTTTCTAATTGCAACGATACAATTGTAGTTTTCCAATGGCAAAGACTTGTTGATAGCTTC
Source organism: Serripes groenlandicus (assembly GCA_031761405.1). Lineage (NCBI taxonomy): Eukaryota > Metazoa > Mollusca > Bivalvia > Cardiida > Cardiidae > Serripes > Serripes groenlandicus. The sequence continues at coordinate 133,622,751 of JASEVX010000002.1, read as the reverse complement.
CTAATGGTATTGAAATGTTGGTAGTCTTCTAATGATAACGGCACGTTGGTTCTTTCCTCATTGCAACGTTACAGTATTAGTTTTCCAATGGCAAAGACATGGTGATAGCTTCCTAATGGTATCGAAATATTGTTAGTTTCCTAATGGTAACGGCATTTTGGTTCTTTCTTAATTGCAACGTTACATTATTAGTTTTCCAATGGCAAAGACATGGTGATAGCTTCCTAATGGTATCGAAATATTGTTAGTTTCCTAATGGTAACGGTATTTTGGTTCTTTCTTAATTGCAACGTTACATTATTTGTTTTCCAATTGAAAAGACATGGTGATAGCTTCCTAATGGTATCTAAATATTGTTAGTTTCCTAATGGTAAAGGCATGTTGGTTCTGTCCTAATTGCAACGTTAAGTATTAGTTTTCCAATGGCAAAGACATGTTGATAGCTTCCTAATGATAATGATATGTTGGTTGTTTGCTAATGCTAGCGACAGTTGATAGTTTCCATATCAAAGACATGGTGGTAGTTTCCTAATGTCAACGGCATATTTGTAGTTTCCTTATAGTAACGACATTTTGCTAGTTTCCTAATGGTAACGGAATTGCGTGTACTTGACTTATGGTAACGACATATTGTTAGTTTCAACATGGTTACGACCTTTTGAACATTCATAATGGTAAAGCCATGTTTGTAGTTTCTTAATCGTAAAGACATTTTGGTTGTTTGCGAATGGTAAAGATAGTTTGGTAGTTTTCTAATGGTATTGAAATGCTGCTTGGTTCATTATCATAACGACCTGTTGGTTGGTTTCCGAATGGTAACGATATTCGGTTTGTTTCCTAATGGTAACGATATGTTGATTGTGTCCTAATGATAACGACATGTTGATTGATTCCTAATGGTAACGACGTGTTGATTGTTTCCTAATGGTAACGATATGTTGATTGTTTCCTAATGGTAACAACATGTTGATTGTTTTCGACTGGTAACGATATTCAGTCTGTTTCCTAATGGTAACGATATGTTGATTATTTCCTAATGGTAACGATATGTTGATTGTTAACGATATGTTGATTGTTAACGATATGTTGATTGTTAACGATATGTTGATTGTTAACGATATGTTGATTGTTAACGATATGTTGATTATTTCCTAATGGTAACGATATGTTGATTATTTCCTAATGGTAACGATATGTTGATTGTTAACGATATGTTGATTGTTAACGATATGTTGATTGTTAACGATATGTTGATTGTTTCCTAAAGGTAACGATATGTTGATTGTTAACGACATGTTGATTATTTCCTAATGGTAACGATTTGTTGATTATTTGTATTGTTTATTTCCTGTTTATTTCACCTGAATAATCCAATCAGCATCTCCTTTGTTCGCCATCTGGTCCTAAAGCATGTCTCGACAATATGTAGAACACTTTTGACCACACTCTTACATCACGGGAATGCCAATGGTTGTGATCATCGATAGAACGATTGATTATTTGATTTATTGATTTATTGATTATTTAATTGATATGTTGATTGATTGGTTGATTATTTGATTGGTTGGTTGGGGTTTTAAACCCTTTTTCAACGACATTTCAATTACTGATCGTTATAGACAATACTTTATAAACCGGCAAGGTTTGTTTTTTGTATATTATATAGGTCGTATAAGGTATCGATTTTACAAATATAAACAACTCATTCTTCAGTTGTTTAATAAAAATGAATTATTTCTTTATTCGAATACATTAGCATATATTTAGTTGTATTCCTTTAACAAGTTTTTGCATTACAAAACACGAATGAAATACGAGAAAGCCATATATCATCGTTATACGTGTTTTAAGTGTGGATGAGTCGTTCCTCAAAGAAAAAGGCCACACCGCATTTAACAACCTACACACATATCTCTTGGACTTTTAGACACAACCGCACCATCGCACTTGCTCATGACAAGGGTCTGCCCTGTTTGTCAACAAATACATTGTTATTCAAATATTATATAGCCTTCTAGAGAATCGTTATGGCTAAAACATCGATCGATCATCAAGAATACATTTTTTTCTCTGCATGGTCCTAAAACTTTAAAAAATCTTCGAATGTCTTTTTTTCTACGTCATGGCTCAAGTAAACATCAATGTATACAATTCAGCGAATATGTACATGAGAGGCCAGCCACCTCTGACATCAATGGCTAGAAGTGTGGTGCGACTGCCATACTGTTTATACTTTATAGGCATTTAAATGCTATTGCTCAGAATTTCGATCCGTAATTTTTAACCGATCTTTTTCGACATTTCTAACTGCTTGTAATTGTGTATGTTTTATAAATGAAATCCGACTCTTTACAATATTATTAAATGTTTCTTTGTACAAAATTGACTAAAGTCGCACGTATCAGATACCGTGTTAGCGTGAGAAGTATTGCATTGTAACTTTTATACACAAATAAACATACTTGAAAAATGGTATATTATATTTTACACTAAATACAGATCACACAGACAGTGAGATTATTAGATAGAAAGCGCATATATTAATCAAAAAAGATCATTCAAATCTTGGTCATTTTTCAGATTTTTCGTTATGTAGTTTTCCCAGGTGAATTTTTGATACGATTATTATTTAATGTTAAAATCAATATCGATTGGCAATCAACATTTAATGCACGATTATTTACCAATTTCATATCATGCGTCATTTATCTTGTTTTTCTACCACGGAATTGCGTTACGCGTAATTATTCAACCATGGTTGAACTCGTTTACTCTAAAATGCCTCATTATCATCTGTGTATTAATCACAAATAATTTAAAACTTATCTATATTAAAACAGTTGTTGCATGAACCATGTCTTGTAAAATTGAATTGAAGCGCTTAGTGTGACATCGGAGGGAATACTTAACAAAATATGTAGTAATTTATATTCTCACCTGAGCGCTTTGTACTGTGGAGTTACAATACATGTTTCCTTACGACTGATTCGCCGGTGTCAGTATATATGGACCATTATTAATTAACTATTGCGTATTTGACGCGATACTAGAACAACCGTAGAGCTAATACAGAACAAAAGAAGACAATATTTGCTAAAACTCGCCTAATATGGACCAAGTCGGCCAATATGAATTTCTGCCGTTTTCATTGGCTACAAAACTCGCCAAATACGAAATCTGAGGAATGGACCATTTTCATTGGCTGTCGAAACTCGCCTTATACGAGAATGGTGGAACACAAAAATGAATTAGGTAGCCGTCTTTTTTAAAGATCAACGCATTGAATTGACAAAGTAACCGATTTTAACTTATATTTTCCGCCATATTAACCATTAATTGTTTATTTAAGATTATAACTAAAGACTCATGTATTTATAAAAAAGTTGATTAATAAAATACTTATTAATTAGGTGATTTCATATTGGCCGAGTTATTTGTCCTCTGTCAGCAGTATTGTCCTTCGCCCTTCGGGCTCAGGCCAATACTGCATACCTCGGACAAATAACTCGGCCAATATGAAATCACCTAATTAATAACATTATAGTAGTACTGGTAACTTACACAAGACACGCAGTGATATAACTGAAAATTGCTGAACGTGGCGTTAAACACCATGTAAACACACAGTGGAGGACAGTGGTGCAGAGCGCCGGCCTCTCGTACCGAAGGTACCTGGGTTCGAGTCCCGTTATGAGCAGGTTCTGACTTTGGGATTTTTCCACACAAACGGCGCGAGCACTAGTTAAGTCTCCAGGAAGCAGACATCGAGCGTGATTAATATAAGCTGAAATCTTGCTTCGCAATCGATGTAAAATACATGAGTTTAAACTAAACTAAACAAACAACACTGGCATATGCAGACCAATTAGTGTGCCCATCAGCCCAGGCTTAGCGAAGCCTTCACTGTCCATATGTATGTCATGTTATCAAGACTGTCACGCGATCTACATTCCGCATCGAAATTGAATACGTATTTCATTTACCAGTGGTAATTTCACAGTCTCAGTCTAAGTCTATAGAAAAGACCAGTCTGGTCATACAAAGGACTGGGTAATTAGAAAGAGCAATCTAGGCTTATTTCCAGGATATTATATATGTGTGGATACTCGAAAGAAACGTTTCACTGCGACAGTTCTCTTGAGTACCCACAGCCGTTGGTTAGCGATTCCTTTAACTACCCACACTATAGGTTAAAGATTCTTTTGAGTACCCACAGCACAGCTGTTGGAGGCCAAAAAAAGACTTTAGAACATGCGAAACGCTACTTATCTGGAGCTCTGGTCATATACCTCAGTGATCACATACCTGTACATGTAGTGTATAACCCTTAACCTTTTCCCACATACGACAATTCTGCAGCAAACGACTTTGAACATATGTTGTCAAAAAGTAGAAAATCTCTATAATTGAATGGATAACCTATGGCTAAAAGTGGAAAACATTGTGGGAAAAGGGAGAAATTGCTCGTTTTGAGCAATTTCTTTTTGTGTCACAATGTTTTCAAAAAGCCGCTTGCTGCAGAGGCGTCAGAAAGCCTCTATAGGAAGGAAAGGGTTAATGTAAGTTTTGATATTAAAACCACGAAGTACAGAGCCTCTTTTACAATGTCACGGCTTTCTTTAAAATATGGTGGTTACGGCTTTCCTTTCCTAAACACTTAGGATCGTCTGGTTAGCATGAGGACCGACTTAGGGAAAGCGGAAAATAATTGGTATAAACCCGGTCGTAGATCGAGCCCGCGACCTCTCGCACCTGAGACGAACGCTCTATGTATTACACCACAGAGGGGGGTAAACATTCTGTAGTATCAATATAAAAAAATAATACCAGTATTACTATTTGTAAACGAAACCGCTATTGACTCAGCATTGATCTACTCTTTACTCTATAAAATCGCTGATTTGGAAATCGTCCAAAACCCCCGGCGTTTGATCCGTATAATATGAACAGGTCCTGGAGTCAAAAACAGTTCTGCTTGCTGTGAACAGGCGACACAGGTATGGAAAAAGTAACTACTACGTATCAAAGCATGATTAGTATTTAGTCCTGTAGTGTTCTGATCTCTAGTTTCGACGTGATGTTATCGTTACCACTGTAGCATTTGTTCGCAAAAGACATATTCGATTTATAATTTATAGTATCGATCCTCATTGTAAAAAAGCACCAACTAGAATACAAAATGAAAACATGAGTAATGGATGTCTGTCAAAATAAAGCAGTCGCGTTCATTAACGATTAATTTCGATCCGTATCGCAGTGAATATCTATTTAAAATGAAATAAGCCATTCATCACGGTCGTTTCTACAACTATTTCCAATATATCAGCTGTCACATAAGATCTACAGAACTACAATCCGACTAATTAATGCGTTTTGGACCATGAATAGGAATTCTGAATTAATTATATCACGTCTGTGTTCTAGGACATACATTGTAGGACAAATCCATGGCTAAAACATTGCCTGCCTGGCCTTCATTTAACATTGTCCCACACACGCATAGAACGTACCTGCTGCAATCGACTTTGGACTTACTACAGCAAACACATGGATAGTCTATTTTTTTGTATTTTAGTAAAGGTTTTATTATTTAACAGACATAAAAAACATGATGACATATGGATAACTTACATTTTTGATTTGGAGCAATTTCTCCATTTTCCAGCTTGTTTGCAAACGAGTCATGCTTTAGATGTGTCAACATATATATGTCAACATGACAAGCGTTTAAACGAATGTAATTGATAATGATTGTAAACATGCGGAATCAAGTTCCACGAATTACGCGACGAAGGCTATCTGTCATATTGCCCGAGTCAAACATTGTATTGTTACTGGGGAAGTGGATCAATGAATCCCTAGGTGTTTGCTTTGTTTTCCATGCGATTAATGTCACTGGATCAAGATTGATTGTTTCGTGTTTTACGCCGCTTTTAACAATGTTTTAGTTATATCACGGCGTTTCCTGGGTAAGTTACCAGTACTAATGGTCCGTTTATCCTGACACTTGTCAGTGAGTCGTAATGCAAATCCGCAACACTGAGCGCCAAGGAGAGCAGCCATTACAACCATTTTTTTAAGTATTTGGTATGACCCGGCCGGGGATCGAACCCGCGACCACCCGCATCAGAGGTGGATGCTCTGCCACTACACCCAACCGAGGCGATGCTATTGAATCAAGAAGCATGGGAACTCACTGTTTGATGTTATCCAACATCATTGGCCCGAACTTGGGCTTCGTTATTTGATATTTAGGCTGATATTTACTTTATATATTTATTTTACTTGCACTTTTAATAAATGGACACAAATTACACATATATTTCAGATAACAGATTAACTACGTAAACATGTATCTCCGTCGGAATGTGTCGGCCGGATAAGTCTGCGCGGACAGCGCAGGCTGATCTGGTCGATACATTACGCAGATGTGTTGCTCTCCGTTGATACACTTATGTTAGCGATCAACTCTGTAAATCAGCCACTTAAAGATTAACAAAAATAACGTGTTTTCTGTATTTGGCACCCATATTTTGACTCTCCCTTTAGTGGCTGTTTTTTTTAAATTTTTAACAATATTAAACTCTTTTGCATATCATAAAATTAAATATACATTTATTAAAAGGTCAGGATCAGGTCAACATTGTCGAATTATACTGTACACCGTAATTCACATCAGGCTATATATTTGGCTTTAAAGCTAATTTCAGTACAGTAGACGCTATATTTCTACGTAATTCCTTTATTCAGAAACAATTCCGGGATAAGAAACAATTGTTCTGTTGTTTTATTGACTTACAAAAATGTTTCGATTCTATTTATCGAAACGGCTTGTGGTTTAAATTGATAAAACAAGGTGTTACTTGCAAAGTATTAAGTCTAATTCGTTCATTATACGAAGATGTAAAATTATGTGTTAAACATCTAAATAACGTATCGGATCTCTTCGATTGTAACGTTGGATTATTGCAGGGAGAGACCATGTCACCAATATTATTTTCATTGTATGTAAATGACATTGAGTTATTTTTACAACAGAATACAGCTCATGACTTTACGCTTGGCCAATTATCCATTTATTTACTCTTATTTGCTGACGACTCGGTTTTAATTTCAGATACCGAGGACGGTCTACAAAGTTTATTGGATGCTTTCGAATTATATTGTAAAAAGTGGAAATTAACAGTAAATGCTGAAAAAACCAAAATAGTTGTTTTTCAAAAAGGCAGAAAGTCACAAAATCGATACAATTTTAAATACCGTGGTAAAAGAATAGAACAATTGACCACTTTTAATTACTTAGGAATTGTTTTTACAAGTAACGGGACCTTCCATAATGCTATTAAAACATTGGTTGGTAAAGCTAATCGGGCTCTGAGCGATTTATTCACTATTACTAGGGGTAAAGAAATACCATTAACAATTATGCTTGATTTATTTGATTCCTTTGTCGCGTCTATTATTTATTATTCGAGTGAAGTGTGGGGCTTCTTAACTAGTGAATTGGTAGAACGATTGCATAGAAAATTTCTTAAGAGATTATTAAAAGTAAAACCCTCAACTAGCAATTCTGCTATATATGGAGAGTTTGGAAGATTTCCGCTCCATGTCATTATTAAAATTAGAATTATTAAATATTTTATAAAACTTTTTACTGAAAAGGGAAATAATTGTATCCTTTCAACATTATTAAACTACAATATTAATAGAAATAGTAGCGATTCAAATGCTGATTGGGTCAGAAACGTTAAACATTTGCTACAGACTATTGGATTTTATGATGTATGGTTATTCCCAGCATCTGTTAACATAAAGATGTTCATTCCAGTGTTGCGACAAAGATTGATCGACATGTATATAGCTGAATGGTATATTGATGTAAATATTAAAACTTCACTGATCTTATACAAACGCCTAAAAACCTCTTTTGATAGGTCTTGCTACCTTGAAAAAATGAATATTCCAACATACAGAAATGCCGTTGCGAGATTACGCTTATCGTCACATCAATTACTTATTGAAACAGGTCGACATAGAAACATCAAAAGAGAAGATAGGAAATGTACTCTCTGCAATTTAAATGACATTGAAGACGAGTTTCATTTTATGCTAGTTTGTCCTTTTTATCAAGATCTAAGACATATATATATAAAGAAAATATATTTCAGAAATCCTAATATGTACAAATTCATTTCTATGTTAAACTCAACAAATCTAAATGTTTTAAATGCAATTGGAATATACTATACCAAAGCTAACCACAAAAGAATAAGTGTACTTAATGTAGTAAATGATTAGACGATGAGAGTTATGGCTCCTTCTTCTGATCAGCTTATTGCTTAACATAGCATGAAAACATAGCACCAAGCGCTCTATCCGAATATCTGCATACTTATATATTCCGCTCATTTCAAACATTATTTCCGCCTTCTTGGGAAGTGCATTATTCTTTCAAAATAGTAATTTGATAAACTGTATGTCTATTTTTTTTTTCGTATGCACATGTATATTGTAAATGTTTTGACGATGAACCATATGTGTTCAAGTCTTATGAATAAACTTCTGTTCTGTATATTACAACTTGAGATTCTGGGATTTTTGACTGAAAAGAAATATTTATATTGTTGAAGATGGATTTCACTTCCTTTCAGTCTGTCTAACGTATTATGAATTTGGAACACATTACTCTTAAGACCAATGGACTCATGCAACTCCGACTATAATATTGTTTTATAACAGTATGAGTGTATGCAGCCGTACACATGTTGATTCACTGGTAAAATTGTGAGTGGAGGCTTTTAAAATCAGAACATGTATTTTAATACTCACATTACATTTCTGTATATTTCATTCATAAACTTGAATATATTATATGTCTTATCTGTCAGTCAAATGAATATTTCATTATGCATATTGTGTATAATGGGTCGGAGGCCTACATTACGGAATAAATTTATTGTCATTGTCATTCAAATTAATCATAGAAACAAACACTGCTTCCGCGGAATAGTCATTTAACCCTTTCGCTCATACGACAATTCTGAAGCAGACGACTTTAAACATATTTTGTCAAACAATGCAAACTCTCTATAACTGAATGGATAACCTATGACTAAAAGTAGAAAATATTGTGCAAAAAGAAGAAATTGCTCGTTTTGAGCAATTTCTTCTTTTGTCACTATGTTTTCAAAAAGCTGTCTGCTGCAGAGGCGTCAGAAAGTGTCTATATGAGGGAAAGGGTTAATTTCCAATGATAATCAAAATGTATTGTTTTTTAAGTTTAGTGATGCATCAGGTATAGACATTCAAACATGTAGAAACAAACTTTAATCCCGCAGAATATCCCATCCAACATTCAAGGATATTCAAAAATGTGTTTTCTTTTTTGGACGGTTATCGGCCGAACTCCGCTCCTAAGCCAACAATTACACAAATTAATAAACGGTTTTTTCCGGAGCTTCTACGGTCCTAATAACACAGGCAACTACGCCGAAACATAGCTCCGAGTGCTGTCTTAAAGTGACAAACCTCATTGGTAAAGGAAGGCATTCATATTTGACAAACATCTCTTGTGTGTACATACACGTGCAACCGCCTGTCTGACCTTAACTTACGAATACCAACACAACCGTCCCGCCAGTACTTTCAGTGCTTTGATTTAAATACAGAATCAGGTACACATATTGTGTACCATAATTGTGGTTTGAGATAAAAAACGGTTGTGTTCTGTTCTGTTCTGTTCTGATAGAGACAAACATTATTTTTCACAACACGCAAAGATGTTTAAGTGATTTTCTTTTCAAGTTAACCAGCTTATGACCAAATCTACTGTAGACATCTCCGAAATTATTTAGGTAAAAAAAACCCTATGGAAGATAAAGAACCGATTACAATCTAGCATTTAACCCTTCATCACATACCAATAAATCTGCGGCAGACGACTTTGAAAATATTTAAGTCAGAGAAACGCAATTTCTCTATAAATGAAAGAACAATGAAAGAACAATGAAAGAACAATCATTTAATAAAGCTGAATACATTGTTGCAAGAGGGGAAGTTATCCTCTAAGCCACAATGTTTTCAAAAGTCGACTGCTGCACGAGCATTAACAATCGTCTGTATGGGGGAAAAAGGGTTTATGTATATTTAATACAACATTTCCAATTGTTTATTACCTTTTCGAGTTTAAAGGGATGTATCAGAATGACTCGTAAATTCAACGTTGATATTTTATCTGTGAAACGACGAATATAAAGTTTAATATAATTTAAAGGTTTATTTTAATTTTCAAGTTAATCCTTTTCCCTCATGCGACAATTCTGCAGCAGACGACTTTGAACATATTTTGTCAACAAATAGAAAATCTCTTTAATTGAATGATTAACCTATGACTAAAAGTGGAAGACATTGTGGCAAAAGGAGAAATTGCTCGTTTTGAGCAATTTCTTCTTTTGTCACTATGTTTTCAAAAAGCTGTCTAAAGCTGCAGAGGCGTCAGAAAGCGTCTATATAAGGGAAAAGGGTTAAGGGATATATTATGATCAATCGGAAAACCCGACTTTGTTATTTATTTCTAAACTACAAATATCTGTTTAATCGATAAACATTCACAACATGCCAGAGTTCACATCGTTTCTATTGAAAAGTCATGGACAATGATATGCCACGCGGCCTCTGTCCTCGTCGGATGTCGTACATTTGATAGCCCACCGACTATCATCTGTACACATTAAATAGGCCATCTTAACTCTTTTTTTCTTCTTTCTGATTCGTAATATGTTTGATCCCTTTGCAACTATAGATGTTTTGAGTCAGGGATGACGAAAGAATAATATCTATGAACGGTACCTTTCCAACGTTTGGATTTCATTAATCTAATCATTTTCTTTTTCCAACAAAATGTTCAGCTTTGTATGACAGAAAGCACACGACTAACGTTCTGGATTTAACGGATATTAAATGTTTCTCTGAGACATTTTAATTAAGTGCAGAATACTCCAAAAACTGTGTTAAGCTGGTAAACGAATATTGCCGCGATACGCGTTACATGTACATGCAACTCTTTCGCTGCCGCATTTCACAAAGTGGACTCTTCCATGTTGAAGACTGGACCACTCCATGTTTTTCCGACAGAACATTTGGTAAAATTTAATGTTTAAGTGGCAAACAATGCAGGGTTTAGGAGAGACAGCTTGTAACGAGTAACTCAGCCGAGCCCCGGTAGCTCAGTCGGTAGCGACGCGGGCTGTGAATCCACGGGTTGTGAGTTCGAATCCCAGATCGGCCAACAATCTTTCCGACGTTTGATAAAAGTCACTGTGACCTGCGTCATTTGTCTCTCACCAATGGGCTGTTTAACAGTATATGTGGAAAAGTAGCCAGTTGCTTGGAAAGTATGTTGTGTGGTGTACTGGTGTGGGAAAACCAGGAAACGCATGAGTAGGCGAACTGGTCGCCGTGATATGACTGAAAAATTGTTTAAAACGGCGTTAAATCCCAATCAATCAAATTGTAACGAGCTGTTTTACATGAATCTGCATTGTTGCAAAAGCCTTTAATTGGCTTTGGCATCAGAAGGGTTAATATCAAATAGACGTACCCGCGTTAAAGATAGCTATATTGTGTCGCTATACCTCTTAAGATCGCTTAAGTAGGGTAGTCGTAGAGCGCCCGACTCGGGTGCAGGAGGTTGTGGGCTCAAACCCCCCATCAGGTAAAGTCCAAAATATTATAGTTATTGAAGTAATGGCTTTTCCTCTCTGGCGCTCCGGATTGTGGGGTAGTAGTAGAGCGTTCGACTCGGGTGCAGGAGGTTGTGGACTCAAACCCCCATCGGGTAAAATCAAAATATTTTAGTTATGGTAGTAATGGCTTTTCCTCTCTCTCTGGCGCTTCGGATAGTGGCGTTATTATACTACGACTGATTGGCTGGTGCCAGGAAAAATGGTTTAAGTTGTACCGTACCGGTCACTCAACCAGGATACGCCGTGATATAACTGAAACATTGTCGAAGGTTTAGTCAAAAACCAAACACACGCATATTTAAAGCAAGAACAGTTAGTTTAGTTTAAACATATTTTATTGCCATATAAAAGTATTTAACATTATACATGGTACAGATATATCATATACTATTATAGGCAAAAGGGTCAAGAACAGTTGCAGGTCTCAGACACATTAAGTATGTTTGTTTCGGTCATGTTTTGTCGTGAACTATATTTTTTCGCTGCAATAAAGATGAAAATACTTTCACGATTCACTTTCACATGGAAACCCAACCTTCGTGACTTTGCGACTAATTAATGAAATTATTTTCAAAGACTCACTGCACATGCGACCAGTTATAATTAGATCTGGCTCCGTTTTTCTTAATTACTATGTTTTCCTGTTCGCAATCTTGTCAGCAGAGATATAGACAAGAAGAGTATTTAAGATCCCCCAAATTCTAATATGACCCGCAACAAAGGGTTAGTTGAGAAAGATGCCAGTCGCTTAAGATGTGTCATAATAGTTTATTTTTCGAAGAGCAATGAACCTTCATAAAATGCAAGAAAGGAACTATTTCTTACAGACTCAGAGCGTAATAAACCCTACTAAGCTGTGCCACAGGAAAATCAACCTTTACGTAATGATTACACCGGTATGCGCAGCTATGATACAACTGATCACTACATTGCTTAACGAAAAGTTTCTTGGAACCTGATATGACTATTTGGTATAATACGAATGAGCGGGTGGACAAGATGCTCTTATTTGCTATGGCTAGTTGACATATACATAAACTATAACCTCCCATACGCGCACATACCATCCTTTATATATTTTCTTCTCTCTTTATATCTATCTCTTTCTCCTCCTTTCTCCCACTATCTTACTATCTCTCCACTTGCTAGTATGTATATTTCGTCTTGTATGATAAATTACAAAGCTAAAGTAAGCTGATATTTTCTGAACATATTAAATATTCAACGTGCTTCCTGTAAATCAATCTTCATAGGAGAGGACCTAAATTAAGTTAAGAGCTTTCAGTCTAATCCATTTCTCCATTGTATATTTCTTGATGTTTCCTACTCTGTAAAATATATGAGAATTAAATATGTTTAAACTAAGATGCTCTGAAATTTACACTCTGCAGAAATTGCCAACGTGTATCATTTTCTCACGTTCGGGCTCCTATGAGAAAAAACTAATTTGTCTGTAAACGGATGAAGATTGTTAATGCAAAACTTGATTACATCGGGAGTTTCTCATTCCAATTATTTATTTTGTGCAACTGTTACTTCATTTTGCAAGTCATTTATTTTTGTTTACCGATCTATTTAGATGCCGTAAATTATCAGCCTTAATTTTCACCGGATCTCAGTTTTCCCCTATCATCGGGGACGTAGATAAGAGGGATATGTAACCAAGTTGTATACTAAAATATCACCCGTCCCAACGTTTGTAGCAAGAAAAACTCAAAAACTATTGAAGATGTGAAAATAACAAAAATATTTTCTGGAATACAATTCGCGTTTTGATAATATTTTATCCCTATGAATGATGTCAGTCTCTTACTTTTTGGAACAGAATTTATAAAAATCAGAAATTACAATACCTGTGACTTTTAAACCAGTCATTATTCAAAATACAGAGAAATTCCAGTTGTTCAATGCATTTCTAACTTAAGTTGAACTTTTAAGCTTTCAGAATATGTATGTTTTGTTTATGTGCCAAATGTGACTTCAAAGTTTGATTTGCTACAAAATGTGAACATTTTGACAATTTTATTTCTCCATGTGATATTTTAACCAGATAACAGGTGTGCAGGTGGAGTTGCTTATCAATCGCATCTACGTCCCTTCTAACATTAACCATTGTCTTGTTAATGCAGCATTCATGTGAGAATGTGTTTATTCCCGTGCAGTTATACGAAAAGACAGTAGAGAATCGAAGAGATGTTGCTCAACGTTGCGCCTTCTCAAATGTGCATTCACTGTTTGCAAAGCTGTTAAGTTAGCCTAACCGTTTCCCGGAGTAAGAAGACTATTGATAGCATCTAAAAAGATACCATTCTCTTAAAACACAGTGAAAAGGCTTAACAACACTTGGAAATATAATATCTAGGGTAAACATTAATACTCAGATGTATTACAAAACACTTTGATAGCTGCATATCGAGGGCTTGGTGTGAAACAGTTGTAACTTAAAACCTATTTTGAACACCCTGGTTTAGGGGCAATTTTGACCCTTTTGTAAACAATGCAAATTTAGGTGCCATTGCTCAGGACGAGCAATGGCACCTAAATTTCCATTGTTTACCAAGAAAAATGATTTAACGCTTATAAAGACTTTATGGCGAGGTGATTAACATTGGTAAAACATTACCAATTTTAGTTACAACTGTTTCACGCCAAGCCCTCGATCTGATGTCTGACTGGAGAACAAGGTTTGACTCCTGGCCTTGTCAAATGTAATAAATTGAGCAGACTTTCCTATTCGACACTTCCGGTAGCTGATTCATTAGCGATGCCGGCTGTTAATCCAGGTGTTGTAAGCTGGAGCCCAATGTACGCCAACTTTCTTTCCGATGTTTGAACAAAGTAAATGTGACAATCGTCTTTCATCTTTGGGCTAAGGTTAATAATCTTTTTAGAATAGCCGGGCTCCAGGAGAGCTTGCTCAAATTAACGGATTTGTGATAAATCAAAATATAAATCGGAATTATTTGATGGGCGTATTGCCAAGTTGGCATTCGTTGAAGGAAATATGTCTTCAAGTTTTAAATTGGTTTCTTCCATCAGAAGATAACACTAAATAAGAACTTCCGTTCGGAATAAAACTTTGATAAATTGTTGTTTATTTGCATTCAATAATACATTATGTACAATCACAAATAGATTTTGAATGGAAGACATGCTTAATTAGCTTAAAGACATAAGGCGAACACAACAAGTATATTTGATCCAGTGCGTGGGGAAAGATACAATATGCCATTTCTAGGAATGAACAATGTATGTATGTAAAGATTATCTTGTCCACAACCTCAGTCTTATCAGAATCTAGACAAGGTGGCATAATTTTCTAACAGGTTTGTGTAAGTAATAAGTTTCCCTGTACACAGGGTGATCAGGATCTACTGTTCACAAAAGGCAACTCATAGCTTATATTATACATGTACTCTTGCTTAATTATTGTGGTGTGTACGGGCTTTGCTTTTTGGTGAAAAACAACTGGTTTTTTTTCATATTTATTTGTCGATTGAGAAGTAAGTTCTTTTATATCAATCACTCTCGAAATTTGCTTATTGGGAATCGAACCGGGACTTTTGGATCACAAGGTCAGTGATTTACCTCTAAGCCACTGTCTCCCACGATTTATCATTATTGATAGACGTTAAATAAAAAGATGATATCGCGATGGTAAAGTACATGTACCAAGGAAACGCCGTAATATAAAAAGAAACAAGAAATATCTAAAAAAAAAGTTAAACGGCGATCAATATGAGAATACACTAAGAAATGGAACACGCAATAATCTATGTGTTTACCAAACGCTAGTTCCAGCTTCAGTTTCTATCAATAGATTATCAAGGCCGAGAATACGCCACATGACTGGAGATTAAGCGTGCTCCCAAGAGGTGTATAAGTTTCAATTGACGATAAATAACTGAAAACTTATCATGTTTCAAAAATAGTTAATATTTTATTACTGAAACTTATTTCTTAAGGAAAACAATTAAAAGTAAGTATGCAGAACATTTAATTTTAAAACTTCACCTTATTAGTGCCTCTCGTAGGATCGCCAACTTAAATATGAACCAATCAAAAGGTTTCATTTCCTTTATTTCTTCGACATTGTTCATTAAATACAACATCTGATTGGTCTACAATCTAGATCATTTGTTTAACATCTAGGTCAAAACTGAGGTTAAACAGCTATCGCCGACGAAATGTTGAAGCGGCGTAAAAACACGATACGAAGAAACGAAACAAAATACGACTACCATCGGTAGACCTTCGTTTCAAAAACAAAACACCACTTAAAACATTTAATAGAAATGTGTCATCATTGAAGCGTAACTGCAACTGAAAAGTTGTCGTACGTTAATTAACCCTTTCCCTCATATAGACGCTTTCTGACGCCTCTGCGGCAGACGGCTTTTTGAAAACATAGTGACAACAGAAGAAATTGCTCAAAACGAGCAATTTCTCCTTTTGCCACAATGTTTTTCCACTTTTAGTCATAGGTTATCCATTCAATTATAGAGATTTTCTATCTTTTGACAAAATATGTTCAAAGTCGTCTGCTGCAGTATTGTCGTATGGGGGAAAGGGTTAACTCTCTTACTTTGATCACTTTCCTACCCATAGATACTTTGTGATGCATCTGCAATAGACGTCTTTTGATAATATTAAATCAGAAGGAGATAATGATAATAATGAGCAATTTCTCCTTTTGCAACAATGTTTTTTTTTTAGAGATATACCATATTTTGGCCTAGATGTGTTCAACGGCGCCTGTCTGCAGATGTGTTGTATGTGGGAAAGGGTTACCTGCATGTTATAAAACTTTCAGTGATCTATTTGTGACAATTCTATAGCTATCCCTGTGATCGTAAAGCGAACTGCTTAAGCCACAATTTATGACATTTCGTTGTAGTTCTGGCTCATAAAATAACACGTAGGGAAGAAATTTCAATGCTAAATGCAAAGTAATTCTTTCGAGACAACGACCCGGTATAATTTACATGTAAGCGAATAGAGAGAAGAATGTATTTCAACGAGGTATCTCTTGAATTCCCACGGTCAAGTATTTTGGTGATCCCATAAACGATGATTGATTGATTTATTGGGGTTTTAACGCCGTTTTCAACATCTGTTCAGTCATATCATGGCGGCCAGTCCACCTACTCATCTGTTTCCTGGCTTTCTCACACCAGTAGTACACACCTTTATATGACATTATGCATATAATGATATGATAATTTGTATTGTGTACACCTTCGGTCTCGCGAGATATCAATTGTTAACTAACTTCGTAGTACAATACAAAGGCAGATATCAGTACTGCAACATAATACTCCCTATAGATATGTTCACAGATGGATCTGGTTCTACATGTTCATGTACGTAACTAAGATGTTTATTGTTCCTATTTGGAAAAGCGTTAACAAGTCTACCATTGCTTCCCTAAACATTGCTTCCCCACCTTTGATTCATATATGAGCCGTCTCGTGAGAAAGCCAACATTGCGGACTCTGCGTAGAGTATTGACCCGGATCAGCTTAAGCATGCCGCGCAGGCTAAACCGGACAGTAACTTTTCGCCTCCTGTAGATTTTCTGTTTCAGGAATCATTACTCTATACCTCTATCCCCCTGAAACAGAATGTGTCGGCCCGGATTAGCCTGCGCGGACTGCGCAGGCTGATCTGGATCGATAAATTACGCAAATGCCATTATGTCGGTTTTCTCACGGAACGGCTCATATGTCATCGTAAGTCTTTAATTACGTTTTAGTATTTTGGTAGTACATATCATTTTTAAGTTACATGATTTGATACATTGCTCGGATACTGATATTGTGTCCGTCATGTATTTATAAAAATGTCATATTGATGTTGTTGATTTATTTCAAATCGAATGAACGATGCGTGCACAGCATAGTGTCAATCAAATATGTTATAGACGAACACAAATATAATGATGCTAGCCCGTCAATTCACAGCAGTAAGATATTATGCTACAGTCAACAACACTTCACAACGTTTTATCAAGTTTATTATTAACATGCTCGATGGTGTTTGACCTTTGCAACCGTCTCCCGAATTAACTCGTATTAACAGGGAAATATGATCGTAAATAAGCGATCTGTATTGACGTCCAGCCGGAATTTCATTAAGCAATGCGCCCACCAAGTTCAAACGTCAGTCACGTCTGCTGTGATGGGCGATTTATAAAAAAAGGTCATGACAAGGAAACAACCGGTAGACAGGAAAACTGACATACATCTTTTTTTTTTAATCCAGCGTGTCCCAATGGTTATCGTCTAGGATTTAAAACGTGAGTTCGAGGTCATTGCTTAGTGTATTTAGGACACATGCCCTAGTCTAGTACAGGCTGGTCATACTGGAATCCCATATTAGGGTATTTTCGCCATTGTTTAAATGAACATACAGTTAAAAGGACATTGAACACAAATTAAACAACAATAAACGGGAGTTCTTTTAACATTTTGAATCTGAATTATCTTAATCCTTTCCCTCATATAGACGCATTCTGACGCCTCTGCAGCAGACGGCTTTTTGAAAACATAGTGACAAAAGTAGAAATTGCTCAAAACGAGCAATTTCCCCTTTTGCTACAATGTTTTCCACTTTTAGTCATAGGTTATCCATTCAATTATAGAGATTTTTCCATTCTTAGACAAAATATGTTCAGAGTCTTCTGCTGCAGAATTGTCGTATGAGGGAAAGTGTTAATCATTCTTTTTTTTTAAAAAGAATCAGTACAAATTATGCTAAACACAAGTCGATTACGGTAAACTATTATTTTGTTCCTCCCCTGAGCATCAGATGTTCAAATTGTTTCTAAGTCACGTCGTTTTGGAGATTTTGAAATAAGTGATGATAGCTATCATATGCGCAGATGTATTTTCCGTTTTAATGCGTTTGCTCCCTTCTTCAGGACGTGTACAGAAGGGCGCGGGTTTAATCCCCGCCCCGCACGGGACTTATCAAATACTTTAAAAGTGATATTAATGGACTTCTCTCCTTGACGGGTTTCGGGTTTTGGGTTAGAATTTCGACTGGCTCTCTGAATTCAGGATTAATGGACCAGTGAGTAGTACTCAGTAGTACCGGTAGATTACCAAGTGATAACTGAACAATTTGGTTGAAAGCGGCATAAAGGACACTACAACCAAACACACGACCCATTCTTCAGGGGCTACCAGGATACTTCTGTGACTTGAATGCGCACGCATTGTGTGACTTATCTTAGTGTGGTACCGGTTTTTTCGGGGGGTTTTCCTCCTAGTTATATTATGGCGGTCAGTTCACCTGCTGCCGTTTTCCCACCTGTACTTCTTACAACATTCATCCGAAGAAAATTAGCTACCTCCCCATATATACTAGTATGTCCAATGCTGGATGGCGTATAAAGCAAGTCAAAAAGGACCGTGTCAATCATCTGAAAGAAACAATGACACAACCGGAGTTCGAAGCGACAAGCCTTTGATTGAGAGCCCTCGTATATTTCGAATGATATATGGCGGCTTAATATATTGCAAACAAGGCGATACTGATCAGACTGCTTGGGTGTCATGTACGGACGTATGGTTTTAGTGTAGCATGACTAATCTAAACCGCTCTAGTGATACCCCATGATTCTAGGTATTATCAAGATAAAGAAGTTTCACAGTCAACTCGGGACACGACACATGTCCGGCTAACTATATCGTCATAAAGATTGATTTACATGAGTTGAACCATCCTCGGTACCGAGAATATTCATAAAATATATGATACCCTGGGCAAATTGGCTGTACAAATCTCGTACTCATGAATTATTTATGACGTGAAATGCAGTCGCTTGATTGGCCGCATGACACAAACCTCATGCGATACGAAAATGACAGTGTTGTTACGGAGGAAATCGTGGTGCATGCTTTACGAAGTTTCGCTAGCCAATTTGCCCAGGGTATCATATATTTTATAAATAGCCTGGGTACCGAGGATGGCGTTGAACATGACACACTAGAAAGGTTTAACGTGTTCGTTCGTATTCGCTTGTTTGGATGAAAGTGATCGATACCTGTATTGTTTTTGAATTAGTACTGCATTTCCTTTTATAACGTATTGAAATTGAAAGAAGTCTCATTTTAGTGTTTTATCGCCAACTTCCAGACCGAGCCCAGACAAGAAACTGACACTATACTACCAGTCACTATATAAAGCAAATGTTCTCGCGAAATTCCCGTGGTTTTATTCAATAAAACCATAACTACCATTTGCCACAATATAAAGAAACAGCTTTGTGGCATTGAACCAACAGTGCAGTTGCGTGATGTCTTTAATTTAAATTCTTAGATACGTATCAAATTTTGTAATACACAACGCCAACAATTTATTGGCATGCATTATAATAAGATATACGCAGTTATTCGCTTCCTTTAGAAGGTTCCGTTAGCTTTATTCATATAACATGGTGTATTGATGACGCTATAGAAATTCGACCGTCAGTTTTATTTCTTGTAGAAAGTTCCCTGGTTTACTGCAGTGCACAACTTCAATGTTCTAGACACATATTTATCTTGCTTATACATATAAGCCGTTCCAAGAGAAAACCAACATTATGGACTCTGCGTAATGTATCGACCCAGATCAGCCTGGCTAATCCGGGCCGACACATTCCGTCTCAGGGGTATAGAAGTATAGAGTAATAATTCCTGAAACAAAAAATCCACATAATCACACAACACATCTGCAGTTGACGACCTCGGAATCATCTGGTTAGAAATATGGTAAAACCTCTAAAAAAACAAAAAGTTTAAACATTGAACAGAGTTTTGTCCCAAGGGCAGAAATTGCTCCTCATCATTGCTGAGCTAATCATGAGCAATTTCTCCTTCATCATAATGTTTTCAAAAAGCGTAAGAAAGCCTCTGTATGTGAGAAAGGGTTAAATTAGTAAGGACTGCTGTACTTTTCGACATTTGTCAAACGTTACGTATAGGGCTACATACTAGTACACGTATATAGTGCTGTAGTTGGACAGTGGGGACTCTGGTGAGATACATCGTACGATTGCACAGGCAGCTCACCGGAGTCTTCACTTAATATACATGATTGAATGATTGATTTGTTGGTTTTTTACGCCTCTTTCAACAATTGTCAGTCTTATCACGACGTTTTCTAGGTAAGTTACCAGTACTACTAGTCCATTTATTCTGAAACAGCCAGTCGTAAGTCTCAAACCCGCAACCCTGAGCGCCAAGGAGTGCAGCCATCACTACCATTTTTAAAGTATTTGGTATGGCCCGATTGGGGGGTCGAACACGCGACCACCCGATCCCGAGGCGAACACCGAAGCGATAACACAGATGCAACATGACTATAAATCGCCAACATGGCTCGTATTTTTTATAAAAATTGAAATCCCACAGCAGTATATATTATAAAACGTGCGATATAAATACCCAGCAAATCAAAGTGCAAAAATAAGAGACTAGAAAGCGCCATAAGATCCACTAACTAGTAAACGCATTGGTATAACTACAAAATTGCCCTACAATAACAATGTGTCTACGCTTTCAAATGTTGTAAGATGTTTATAATAAAGGCAATATGAGAGCATAATGATGTTGTCGTGTAATAAACGAGAACACTACCAGACATTTGGTCCTAATTAGGGGGACTTTTTCTTGTTTTTTCTAACATGTCTAGGAGCGACTTGCCAACATTTCTACGATTTCCTCTATTTGCGGAAATATGACGTAAAAACCTTTCACCTTTAAACGTTTTGATGAGGACAGACCGAGGGCTCGGCGTGAAACGGTTGTTACTAAAATTGGTATTTGTTTACTAAGTTTAATCACCTCTCCATCAATTCTTTATAAGCGTTAAATAAATTTTCTTGGTAAACAATGGAAATTTAGGTGCCATTGCTCGTTCTGAGCAATGGCACGTAAATTTGCATTGTTTACAATTGGTCAAAATTGCCCCTAAACCAGGGTTTTCAAAATAGGGTTTTGGTTACAACTGTTTCACGCCAAGCCCTCGAGACATCCCCTTTCTTTACACTGATGTAGACAAAGAATAATTTAAATTGGTTAGTAGTCTGATTTTCAATTGGCGTATTATTTGCAGATTTTAATATAGTGTATATGAATCGTATTCGAAAGTTAATCGATTTAATCGATATGTAACATCCAAACACACTCGATTGTATTCAGCGTACTAAGGGTATACAGACTGTGGACTAAGTTCTTCGTTTTCGTAAGTAGACGCAAATATATCTCGGTTTTTGTTTGGAAAAATTCAGAACCGACAGTCTATTTGTCTAATCTTCCTTATTACACTTTGGTTTTCTAATTAGCCTATTTGTGTGATTTACTTCACCTTGGTTATGAGCTTGGTACGTCGAACGAACGCTTCCTACACACGTACCTTCTGTGAAAAAAAAAAGAGCCAGGGCACATAAAACCGACCTTCGAGTTTTTGCAGTATATAGGCGAGTCTCTCAATGCCGTACTTGTACATGTATATTAGGTTTAATGTCACGGATGATTCTTGGAGGCTCTTTAGTATGCGTGCCTGACTAACTGGCGAACATATAAAAAGACCAGATTAGGCTGCACGGAGATGTGGGCTGGATTTGATCTTCACTGCTCGCAATGGCCAGGATCAAGATGTGTGAATTGAATGTCAGACAGTTTATATGTATAATATATATATCTCGCAGGTCCTGACTGCTTTACTTATCACTTTTCCAATTATAGACGCTTCCGGACTGGTTGGCTGCATGCAACGTTTGAAAGCATTGTGGCAAAGAGTAATGAGTAATTTATCCATTTGACACAATGTTTTTCAACCCTATTAAAGGGACTGTACACCATAATGGTCCAAAATCGTTATATTTTATACTTATTCTAATTAATCCATAATATGTCGATATATATGTAACGGAATGTTGTAGAAGGTCGTACAAGTCTTGTTTTTCATTATTTCATAGGAAATAAGCAGTTAAAAAAACGTCCGCTCCGTGTTTTCCCGTTTAAAAATACCGTGGAATTTCCTCTTGCTCATTTAAATTTGTGGATTCAATTCGGCATTCTCTAACACTATCGACTCATTACATTCATGTATGCTTGAGTGTAAGGAACGACAACTCTGCGAAGGAGATTGTCAATTTTAGTGATCACGTGATAAATATACATGTACATCGATGTTTTTAGACTTTCTTTTTTTTTCGATTTTTTTTCTCATATGGGATTCAGTCCCTTTAAGAAAAAAATACATATAATTTATAAATATTATCTATAGGTTTGCTACCATGTTTTTAAGCCGCTGTAAATTTGTTGTACGTAAACAAGGGTTAAATAATCGTCCCGCACATATGAACATCCGAGATTAGGGACAATTTATACAACGAGACTAAACCTAAATAATTTTTCCCGGGCCCCGGTAGCTTAATGTTTAGCAATGCATGCTATTAATCCAGGGATTGTAAGTTCGAACCAACGATCGGCCTATACTATTTCCGACGTTTGGCAAAAGTAAATACGACAAGCGTCATTTAGTTCTACCAATAGGCTAACAGTCTAGGTGGAAAAGCAGCCAGTTGCTAGGAAAGACTGTCGCATGAAAAGGCAGGAAACACATAGATATGCGAACTGTTATAGAATGTATTCATTGTTAAAAATAACCAAATATATTTCCTTCAATAACAGACAGCAACTTGGACCATCGGATCGTCCTTTGTTCATTGTCTAGGTCATTGACGACATGTCGTACGAACAAAGTTACATTCGGAGGTGACTGCCTCGATGCTGTAGTGGTAGAGCGTCCGCCTCGGGTGATGGAGGGTACGGGTTCAATCCCCGGCCGGGTCATACCAATCCTTTAAACTTGGTAGTAATTGCTGCCCTCCTTGGCGCTCAGGGTTGCAGGGTTTAGCATAACGCCTGACAGGCTGGTGTCAAGATAATTGGACCAGTAATACCGGTAACTTACCAAGGAACCGCCGTGATATAACTGAACAATTGTAAAACACCAAAACAATCAACATTCGGAGGATTAAGGAACAATCCCAACAGTGTATATACATGACATGTATATAAGCGCTTTTTCGAAATATTCAAATGTTTTAACCATTTATTGGCTAGAACGTCAAGTCATAGCAGTATTATATATGCTACAGTTAACCATTTACAAAGTACAGTTGGAACCTGTGCTAAAGACCACCTTGGAATAGCAACTCCCTGTCTATAGCGACCATACTTTTAGTTTCCCAAATGCTAATTTTCTGTATACATGACGCTGCAATGAATGACCATCTGTGAACAAAGACCATATTGGTGTGTTTCCTTGGGTGTTCTTTATTCATAGCTTGTTATTAACATGCGCGTTTGTGTTTGACCTTGGAACCTGTCGCCCGAATTAACCCGTGTTAACAGGGAAATATGACATGTATACACTGCATGGTATGAAACCACTTTTTATCGAAATTAAAATACGTTAACCATGGATTTGTGATGAAATCTGTTGATCTAATAACAATCCTGTCGAATGGAGAATATGTGCATATATATATGCTGTCAATCAATTGCCAACAAAGATGTAATTGATTATGAATAACAAGAACTTTTCCCATTGCCAAAAATAACCCTCTTCAGCCCGAGATGGAATAATAATATCCGTAGACGAATTTATTTTATCTTATGATGTCTGATTCCGAGACAATAACAAAGCATTTCGAGGGCTTAACGTGAAACGGTTGTAACTAAAAACCTATTTTTAAAACCCTGGTTTAGGGGCAATTTTGACCCCTTTGTAAACAATGCAAATGTAGGTGCCATTGCTCAAAACGAGCAATGGCATCTAAATTTCCATTGTTTACCAAGAAAAATGATTTAACGCTTATAGAGACTTTATGGCGAGGTGATTAACCTTGGTAAAGAAATACCAATTTTAATTACAACCGTTTCACGCCAAGCCCTCAATTTCATATTTATATAGTATATCCCATACACAGGCTTCTTATAGCGCCCCCTGTAGCAGACGTCAATCGAAACCATAGGGGCAAAATTAATAGAGAAAATTACTCAACATGACCATTTTCTCCTTTTGCCACAATGATTTCAACGGTATTTAATTATTAAACATGCATTTATGGAGATTTGTCGCGTTCTGACAATATGTTTTTACAAAGTGGTTTGCTGCAGATTTGATGTGTGAGGGATAGGGTTGAGTACGTGTTTTATGTCGAAAATGTTTTAGTTAGATTAAGACATTATAATTATTGTTGAACATTAATGCTATGATACATTGTACCCCAACACACTCACACAACGAAAGTCGATTGTCTTTGACCATAAGTGATCTATTCTTTAGACAGTTGTTGTTGTATGTGAGTTGTGACCAGACACTCGTGGGACAGTCCCCTGAAGTGCTAAACACACAATGACGCATCTTGCGGACGGTAATGACGTCGGAAAGACCATTGAACTATTATTGTGAAAGATAATGCCAATAGTTTTTCAAATATCCGAAGATATGTTTTTATCATGTGTTAAAGCATTTGTTCACAACGACGTCGTATTCGTGAATCGTCGACAACAGTTGATGCTGAACACGAACTATTCAATTTGAGAATTCGTGATTGGTAACACATCTATCCATTTCCCCAGTTGAAGACGCATTTTTAGACATCTACAGCAGACGATTTTTAAACAGATTGTGATAAAAGATGATTTTTTTTCATAACGAGCAATTTCCCCTTTAGTTAAAACATTTTCTACTCTATTCAAGAATTTACTTTCATTTATAGATATTTTCCATAAACTTGTTCCTATATGTTTTAAAAATCGCCTACTACAGATATGTGGTATGCCTGAAAGTGAGTAGGTCAGCTGTATAGTATAGATTAATATCATTTTACATTTATATTTTCAGACATAATTACAGTTTCCTGTGTTAAAGACAACATAGTTATACAGTATCACAGAGATCGACAACTACAACACATGCCTACAGTATCACGAAAACTCAACGGATTCTGTTGAATATTCATGCATATCGCATCACTGTGGTGTAAATTCGAGGAAATAGAATTATAATTATTAGCAAAAACATTGTGAACTTTGTGAAAAAATAGCAAAAAAATGTGAACGTAGATAATTCGATAAATGGAGAATATTGATGTGAAATGATATTGTGAGAAAGGTATGGTTATATAACCTACTCAACCACCATCCGTAAATAGTGTATGGACACAATATGTGACAACGATGCGGCAAGCCACTTACGGTTTCTTAATCACGTGGTACACATCGATACCGTCCTTGACTTTCGTCCAATTGATATTTCTGCTGGTGCTAGGAGGTAAGACAGCTACGATATATTTATCTTATTTTGTTTTAGTATTTGCGATGTTAATTTTGTTTAAGCTCCGTTGATTGAAAAGCCAGTCGAGCTTATGTCATGGCGAATTGTCCGTGGTGCGTCCGTGAGTACGTGCTTCAAACGACTTCTCCTCCCTAACCATTTGGCCACTTGGGATGAAACTTCATAGAATCATCCTCTTAAGGTCCTCTCCTAAATTCCTTCAAATGTTTTGGATTAATGCACAATTCTGGTTTCCATGGCAACCGAAATAATACTTTTATTAAATTCTTCTCCTCCAAAACTGTTTAGCCGATTTTCTAATTTTGTCTATTAGATTCCTTCGCGCCATTTTGATTGATAGAAAAACATGGCCGCCAGCGGGCGGCGCCATTTTGCTTTATATGGCTATAGTGAACATTTAAAAAATCTTCTCCTCCGAAATAGTTATGCGGATTTTCAAATAAATGAGTAGAAACGTTCATTGGGTGGCACTCTGTCACATTCCGTCAAGCCATGTTGATTGGTTAAAAAAAAATGGCCGCCAGTTGGCGGGCTGTTAGCCTTATATTGGCTTTAGTGAAAACTTTAAAATTCTTCTCCTCCCAAACTATTTAGCCAATTTTCAAATAATTTTGCAGAAATGTTCCTTCGGTGACACTCTACATGTTTGCCATGGTGATTGGTAAAAAACATGGCCACCAGGGGTCGCGGCTGTTTGGAGATTTAATTTGTTGCCTAATGACAGTGAAGCGATACTGGCCCTCTTGGGCCTCTTGTTTAACAGTATCGGCCCTGACTGAACAGACGATTTATTTTCCACCATTATGTCTAATCAGTATCAAACTGTTTGAGTTGGTAGCCGGCTTGTCTAGGACCCGGCATACTATAGTAAATTAGTACGTATGACATGAATGAAATGAGCAAACACTGGCGATTAGATATGTCGACTCGCCTTGTATATCGATTTCGAATATAAACAAGAGTCGATCAAATTGATTTCCCTCTCAACGGTCCAATACAACTTGATATTTGGAATCAGTAGCTTCATATTGAATCATACTTTTGTTCGAAGTTTGAAAGATTAAACCGATTATTCCGCAGGAATGTTGTCTTTATAGCCTGATGCGTGTTACACCCGATCAAAAGTGCTCCATAACTATTGGTGTATGTCTGATTATTAGAGCAGCATCTTTCTATACGTGTATCCCGCTTTGGGCTTCGGAAGTGTCACTAAGGGACAGCTATCTGTATAACATACATTGTTGTTATTTGCTTTGTTTTGAAGAGTTCATCCTCTACCATCAGTCATAGTCAGCACCCGTCTGCCTTGCTTCGCAGTGAACAAACACTGGCGATTAGATATGTCGACTCGCCTTGTATATCGATTTCGAATATAAACAAGAGTCGATACAATTGATTTCCTCTTATCGGAGTTTGAAAGATTAAACCGATTTATCCACAGGAATGTTATCTTTATAGCCTGATGCGTGTTACACCCGATCAAAAGTGCTCCATAACTATTGGTGTATGTCTGATTATTTGAGCAGCATCTTTATATACGGGTATCCCGCTTTGGGCTTCGGAAGTGTCACTAAGGGACAGCTATCTGTATAACATACATTGTTGTTATTTGCTTTGTTTTGAAGAGTTCATCCTCTACCATCAGTCATAGTCAGCATTCGTCTGCCTTGCTTCGCAGTGAACGAACACTGGCGATTAGATATGTCGACTCGCCCTGTATATTGATTTCGAATATAAACAAAAGTCGATACAATTGATTTCCTCTTCAACGGTTCAATACAACTTGATGTTTGGAATCAGTAGCTTCATATTGAAGCATACTTTTGTTCGGAACCGATTATTCCACAGAAATGTTGTCTTTATAGCTTAATGCATATTACACTCGATCAAAAGTGCTCCATAATTATTGGTGTATATCTGATTAGTCGAGCCGCATCTCGACATACGGGTTTCCCGCTTTATGCCTGGGAAATGTCACTAAGAAACAGCTATCGGTATAACATCCATTGTTGTTATTTGCTTTGTTTTGAAAAGTCCATCCTCTATCATCAGTCAAAGTCAGCACCCGTCTGCCTTGCTTCGCCACATGTATTCTTTACAAAACTGCGAATTGTCTAAAACACAAGGGATAAACACTTTCACTACATATGTTTATTACACTCCCGCATACGATACCCATCTAGTACTTCGGCAGAAGTTAAATCGATGTTACTTCTTAATATAAAAGCGAGTGTGCGTATACAGGCTTTCCAAAATCTTCAATAAATATAAATGCAACACAAGCCTTAATCTAATCATTGTCTAGACGTTGTTGACAGAAAACAAAATCTTCGACTGCCTGGTTAGTGTAGTGAAAGAGTGTCCGCCTCAAGTCCGAAAGGTTGCCAGTCCGATCTAGGACAGGGTCGTACCATTTAAAAACAATGGTAGTAATGGCTTGACGCTTTCTCTACGACTGATTCTCTGGTGTCATGACAAATTACCCAGGAAACGCCGTGATATATATTTTAAAAGAAACCCATTAAAACAAAGATAAATCAAAACAAGTGTTTTATAATAAACAGTTCACGATGAAACATAAAGAAGATAACATAACTAACAGGTAGAGAAGATAGATAAGACATTGGGGAGAAACACGTAATAACATCACATGTAGAATTGTTTAACCCAGGGAGATATCAATTTTCGAAGTACCAATTGCATCTTTCTGGGTCTCTAGGTAATGCATTCTGCTTGATTGTTAACCCCCCTCTTATTCACGGAAAATACAATCAATTGAGGTTGTTTGTTTGGACAACTAACTATGTTCCTGAATTGCTTGGGCTGTTACGTCGCCGTGACACGCGAAAACGGACCGATACTCTATAAGCAAGTTATGAAGAACGAGATGATACTTGTTTCTTATCTTGAATTCACTTTCAATTTTCCTATTTGTACGACCTAGAGGTAGACAATACCAAGAAATATAACCGTTTTAATCTTACATGCTGCGTGTTTGAGGTTTAACCATTGTCCTCAACCATTACATCGGCAGCTGACCACATTGAACGCAATAGGGCAAACATATGGAATACCTCTATGCGTACTGTTTTAACTATTGCATAGAGTTGAAGCTTGTGGCAAAATGAAAAATGTTTTCTTTTGCCTAAGTGATTTTTTTTTTTAAAAGCTGTCTGCTGCAACTGCGCCGAAATGCGACTGCAAAGTAAAGAGTTAAAACAAAAAAGCTGAAGGTCTGTGCGCACGTTTTTGTTTGACGGGTGCAAACGTCCTCTCTGCTCGATAATTATTGTGAACGCTTGCCAAATCTGTTCACTTGAACTATCTATTGAAGTTTCTATTGATCAAAAGACGGGTTGGTCGGCTCCCGCTGATTCGAAAAATCGAAGACTGTTGTACTAGGAAATCGTAGGTATTGTGTACACTCGTATCGGTTTCTAATATGACGAGCGCAGGGCAAGAAAAGAATGTCGAAAGGTCAAAGCGTTGTAATTAGAAAACTTTGTACGACGTGCATGTACGTGCAATATACCTTCCAAATTCCGATACAACTTTCCAGAAATAATTACTTTTATTTGTGTGTTATCTTTAAACACTGCTGTAAAGGCGTTACATGTTCAATAGAAATAAATAAAGATGTCTATGTCTATGTCTGTCATATGTCTGTCTGTCTATGTCTGTCTGTCTATGTCTGTCTATGTCTGTATATGTCTGTCTATGTCTACTATTAATTATTACATAGCATCATGTTCCTACTCATAAGTAATGTTGCGTAAGATCATTATGACCTTACTACATGGAGGTATATAAAAAACGGCTCAAAATTGCAATAACTAGTGTCGTTCCTTTGCCGATGGTATATTAAGTCTATGTGGAAGAGCAGCCAGTTACTGTGGAAGATTTGTGTGTGGAGTACTGGTGTGAGAAAACCAGGAAATGCATGACTGAGAAATTGTTAACAACGACGTTAAACCCCAATCAATCAATCAATTGCCGACAGTATTAATTATAATGTCTAGTAATCGGTTTTAAATGCATACATACGGCCCGGGGAATTAACCTATCAGGCAGTTATCGATCAGGGTATGTTTGAACGAACCCTAACATCCGGGTAGGCTAATCTGGATAAACATGTTTGCCAACTCCTCAAAGAAATGCCTTCTCGTATACACTGAGCTGTGTGTATTTTTTTTCAACTGTAGATACATATTTGCATGTGCATCCATACAATCTGATCATGACAGATGTAGAAACAGGTATGCGTAAACATCCATGCTATTCGATCAAATTGCAGTTTGTGTCGGATATGTGTCGAACCTGTCTTTGATCAGTTTGGGAAACATAGGAGAGAGGCCTAGATCGATTTGCGAATGACGTTATTGCTGTTTTCCGTAGAAAACGGTATAATTTCTTCATGACGAAGGTGTAAAGTTGGCGTCAAATATTTTCGAATATATGTTTAGTTTAGTTTAAAGATATATTGTATTCGATATAATAATGCACACTATAAACGATACCAACAACTAATGAGAAACGGATTGAAACGAAATGTTCATTAAGCTTAAAACGTTTTTTAGTTAACATCGATTGAGAAAAGAGCTGTCATCTTGTATTAATCACTATCAATGTCTGCTCCTTGTCTGCTCCTTGTCTGCTCCTTGTCTGCTCCTTGTCTGCTCCTTGTACTTTAACTGTACTCACATTGTTTTCGTGGAATAAATAAATGTCAGAACATATTCTTCACGAAATATTGGTTTGAGAGGCCGACGCTCTACCACTGCACCACTGCACCACTGTTTACCATCTTGCGTTTATTTCTGTTTAATATTGCATCTTTAGATAATTATCATAAAGTGCAGATTTTCCCACAAAACAATTATCTTAATTGGATTCAGAATATATAACTGATATTCGGCAATCAATCGTACAGTTACCCCCAACGTCTTAAAATAGAGTTGATTCTCCTATAGTATGTAATACATACGGAATATTACGTTGCGGGAGCGATAAAAGGGTTCGTATTGCACTACAAGTAATGTGGAAAAATCGATATCTTACGAGTAAGATATGGATTTTCCCACGCTATGCAATAAGAACACATGTATTGCTCCCGCAACGTAATATTCCTTTTATAATATACCTACGATCTATGAAGAGCGAAAAAACTAACAAATATACAGATTCAATACATTTTTTATTGGGGATACAATTTTGTAATCTTGAAATGAAAAGATGAATGGCGGATGAATATCTACTACAATACTTAGGCCTCGCCCCCAGAAAGTATGCTAATACGTAGGTCCAACCCAATAACATTATCAAATTAAATTTCCATTGTTTTGTGGGAGAAAATAACAACATAATCTTTATTTGCGGGTTATATTAAATTTGACGCTAGGTTTTCGATACATACGATAGAAACAATGTTCCTAAATAGTACTGGTTGTCTGCATATTTTAATACGTAGTGCAGATTCAAAACGGGAACCTCGCGGAAAGTAATCCGCGCACTGTCTGACGTCAAAATCTTGTATTTTCACCAGGAGTTTCAATCCGTCGTGTCTGAACTGCGCATGTCAATCCGCATGTAATTTTACCGGAAAATGTACAGGCATATAATACACCGTATTATAAATTTTGGTACGAGGGGCAGATGTTCTTCGCCTGAACCACCTAGATTGATAATTTCTGTTTAATATTGGAAGTTTGCTATAGCATGTTTCGATAATAATCATAAAATGCCTAATATCCCACAACACAATTAACTTATTAATTGGAATCAGATTATATAACTGATATTTTTCACTCATTCGTATAGTTACCTCAATCGTCTTACACGCGAGTCGATACCCCTATAACCTGTCATACAAGGTATATTAACCATCTAACCCGGGACCTTTGGTACGAAAGGCCGACGTTCTTCGACTGAAATACCTGTATGTTGATTTATGTTTAACATTGGAATTTTGTTTAGATAAATATCATAAAATGCCGAATATCACACAAAACAATTGACTCATTAATTTTGATCAATATTAAATAAGTGAGGTTTGACAATCTTTCGTATATGAAGTTGCCCCCCATCGTCTCATAAAAGTGGCTCGATTCCCCTTTAACGTGTAATACGCCGTATAAAAACCGTCAACTTTGGTACGAAAGGCCGGCGTTCTTCCACTGAAATACCTGTATGTTTATTTATTTTTGATATTGGAATTTTGTTTAGATAGTTATCAGAAAATGCCAAATATCACACAAAACAATTAACGCATTCATTGGATCAATATTACATAATTGAGGATTGACAATCATTCGTATAGTTACCCCCCATCGTCTCATAAAAGAGACACGATTCCCTGATAACCCCTGTAATGCGCCGTATAATAACCGTCAACTTTGGTACGAGAAGCCGGCGTTCTTCCACTGAAATACCTGTATGTTTATTTATATTAATATTGGAATTTTGTTTAGATAGTTATCATAAAATGCCAAATATCACACAAAACAATTAACGCATTAATTAGATCAATATTACATAAGTGAGGTTTGACAATCGTTCGTATAGTTACCCCCCATCGTCTCATAAAAGTGACTCGATTCTCCTATAACCTGTAATTCGCCGTATAAAAACCATCAACTTTGGTACGAGAGACCGGCGTTCTTCCACTGAAATACCTGTATGTTTATCTATTTTTGATATTGGAATTTTGTTTAGATAGTTATCATAAAATGCCAAATATGACACAAAACAATTAATGCATTAATTGGATCGATATTACATAATTGAGGATTGACAATCATTCGTATAGTTACCCCCCATCGTCTCATAAAAGTGACTCGATTCTCCTATAACCTGTAATTCGCCGTATAAAAACCATCAACTTTGGTACGAGAGACCGGCGTTCTTCCACTGAAATACCTGTATGTTTATCTATTTTTGATATTGGAATTTTGTTTAGATAGTTATCATAAAATGCCAAATATGACACAAAACAATTAATGCATTAATTGGATCAATATTACATAATTGAGGATTGACAATCATTCGTATAGTTACCCCCCATCGTCTCATAAAAGTGACTCGATTCTCCTATAACCTGTAATTCGCCGTATAAAAACCATCAACTTTGGTACGAGAGACCGGCGTTCTTCCACTGAAATACCTGTATGTTTATCTATTTTTGATATTGGAATTTTGTTTAGATAGTTATCATAAAATGCCAAATATCACACAAAACAATTAACGCATTCATTGGATCAATATTACATAATTGAGGATTGACAATCATTCGTATAGTTACCCCCCATCGTCTCATAAAAAAGACACGATTCCCTGATAACCTGTAATACATCGTATATAAACCGTCAAACACGAGAACCTTGGTACGAGAGAAGACCGGCGTTCTTCCACTGAAATACCTGTATGTTTTTTTATATTATTATTGTAAGTATTCGATTACATGTTTAGATCATTATCATAAAAATGCCAAAACATCACACAAAACAATTAACGCATGAATTGGATCAGTATTAAATAAGTGAGGTTTGACAATCATTCGTAAGGTTACCGCCCATACGTCCCACAAAAGAGACACGATTCCTCTATAACCTGTTATTCGCCGTATTATAAGGCCATTCCTTTATTACTTTGACGAAATTCCTCGTGTTCAGTAACTACCGCGGTGGGCGGGTTGACTACTGTTTGATGTTACACCACAATAATCCAAAACGGTTATCTAGAATTACCCACTGGATTCCTTTAAGGTCCTTACACTAGATTGTGTTTCTTTGTACCCCTTCCCCACAAAAAAAAAAAAAAACATTTGTGTCATACGAATATGAAGACTTCAAGACGAACATTTGGAAACTACGTATCTATAAATAAAAGAGCAATGATCGAAACAAATTGATAACATTGTGGCTAAAGGAGGAATTCCTCAGTATAGGCATCCTTTTCTTTCTTTTGCCTCAATGCTTTACAAAAGCACCTCCTACAAATGCTCCAGAAAGCGTTTGTATGTGGGAACGAAATTGTCTCGATCTTCCATTGTACTCTTTACCACATACATAATATATTATAGCATATACGACTACGCAAGCTTCTAGGCGAGCATAATGGAAACTACGTATGCATAAATGAAACTACAATGATCGAAACGAGTTTAAAAACGCCTTTGCAAAAGAAGGTTATCATATTGCCACAGTTGTTTAAAGAATGGTCGGATGCCTATGCATCTCTTAAAGGATTCAACTTAGTTTTGGGTAAACGGTCTCTGAAGTAAACATGTGGCCGTAGATGCACGTTTCGGTAAAATTCACTATCTGTCAAGATGCATTGCATCGTTGATGAATCAATGATGGTTTTACATATATGTTACATGTTTAGTCGAACTTTATTATAGTTAAAGATGCGTAGTCGTCATGCCGTGTCTCAGGTAACACCTTAATCCTGCCGTACGATACTTTAAACACAAGTTTGTTTGCATGTAATACACGATCTTAACCCATTCATACATACAGAAACACCTCTGCACCAGAGAGCTTTTACGGTGTATGTCCTCCTTATGCAATAACGTTTTCAATTTTAGCTGATACTTAAAGTTTCTTTCTTGACCGTTAACCATAAGTGTACCATATGTCTCCAAAAATCGTTTGCTGCAGATTGACTGTAGATGCGACGTAAGGGTAGAGATACGTTTGTCCCTGTCGGGTCTCTATAAGACAATCGTGAACGTGAAATGGCCAATAACCCAGTTGTTTCCGTGGGCTATATTTCTTTAACATGCGACGTACCTATTAATCGTACGGTTTATTTGGGTATTATTACAATGTGGTGCTCATTTGATATGATAGTGGGTATCGTTTCGGTGTCTATCCGATAGTTTGAAGTTAATGTCCCAAAAATGTGAGTGCTAGATTAACCCTTCCTATCCGTAGATTATAGTGTTAATTGCCCCCATAGCAGATCGTAATGGAAAAAATTACATTACATATACCTGAACCAGTAAAAATAACTCATGATTATAGATACAAGTAGTAAAGTCAATGATTTAAAACTGTTCAGAAGTTGTCTTGAAATATTAGATATATTAGAATCATAATTCTGGGATAAAAAAAAGAGTAATACTTTCACTTTCCAGTACAATAAACATCTTAATATTGATAGTTTAAGCTTCATTTTTACTGGGTAGACATACCCAGTAAGCCAAATTTTGTACATTTCCATGACTTTCAGTTAACTGTTTTTCAGCATTCACTGCCAAAATGGTTCTTAACTATAAATCACTTACTTTGTTGTCACTATTAGCAATATTTGCAGAAGTTTCAAGAGCTCAAACATTGTAATCACCATCTGCAGTTTAGCACCTTTAATGTTCAACTTTTACAGCTAATGTATGATTACAATTTATATATACATGTATAAACTGGTAAGCGTGAGGTATTTGAAACCGGCGGCCAATTGCGTTTTGGGAATATCCTAGTCAGGTACTAGTTCCGGTTTACCCAGTGATCATCATCACGAATAAGTATTCTGTCGCCGCGAAGTAAATGAAAAAATATTGAAACGGCATACAACTCCACTAAAACAAACAGACACACACTCAACTATAACATATATCCATTGGTCGTTTTCTGTATGACATGGCGGAAATGGGTTCGGACATTCCGACGGAGACAAGCCGCACCTAATAATGATAATAGGATAGACATTTACAACATGTTTAGGATAAGCCCCGAAAATGAATACACGTGTCCGATTATAGTCGGGGACTTAACCTTACATTGGATGGCATTTTTCAGATTCATCTCGGTTCATTGTAATCCAAAGCGAGAACTGAAACGTTACGATGACTTCGTCTGTTTTGTACATACCGAGGTCTTGGCGTGAATCGGTTGTAACGAAAGTTGGCATTTTTTTTTACCAAGGTTAATCACCTCACTATAAAGTCTTTATAAGCGTTAAATCATTTTTCTTGGTAAACAATGGAAATTTAGGTGCCATTGCTCGTTCTGAGCAATGGCACCTAAATTTGTATTGTTTACAAAGGGATCAAAATTGCCCCTAAACCAGGGTTTTAAAAAAATAGGTTTTGAGTTACAATCGTTTCACGCCAAGCCCTCGATACACTGTACAGCTACAACAAATAATTTACCGCATCTGGAGGCAGTGTAGTGATACAACTTCGCTGGGGACACTGGTTTCCATCCGCGGTCGGGGTCATATCAAATACATTCAAATTGGTTGTAACGGCTGCGCCCCCTCATTGGCGATCAGGGTTATGGGATTGGCATTATGATTGACTCGCTGGTGTCTGGATAAAGGTAACAGTTGACAGCGGCATAAAGCACAATACGAACACAAACTGGCTGATTGTGTGGCGTTTTAATTCGCAAATCAACAATTGTTCAGTTACATCACGGCGTTTTCTGGGTAATTTACCAGTCCTACATGTCAATTTAGCCTAACACGAGCCCGTCAGTCGCAATGATTACACCATAATCCTGAGCACCACGGAGGGCAGCCGTTATTATTATATTCAAAGTATTTCAATCACAGGAGCCAGTCCCGTTTAAAATCTAAAAATAGCATTTGACTATATATTGTCAATATATTGTCAAATGCTATTTTTAGATTTTAAACGAGACTGGCTCCTGTGATTCCAATCGGTATGGAAGAGGGCTAGTAATCCAGGTCCGCATTCATGTTTCTTTTTACGCCTTGCGAACTGATCGATTGCTTTTTCAAAACGATGTAACTTGATTACTTGATTTGTCTACAACATTTCCGAGTACTCAGTATGTGAGGACAATTTGAATCTGTTTGCACCCAGACTCGGCCATTCGTCTTCCAATAATTGGCCAGCTTTTAAAATATATGTTGTAATGTAGCCAAGCACATGGGGAAGAACGGTTTAGTAGATGTAAAGAGGCAAGGGACCATGATATAACCGAATAAGTGGAAGACAATGGTGCAGAGGAAGATCATCGGCCACCCGTATCAAAGGTCCCGTGTTTGAGTCTCGTGATGAGCGGGTTCTGACTTCGGGATCTTTCCATACAAACGTTGCCGCGAGTACTGGTTTAGTCTCCAGGAAGCAGACAT
The DNA here is from genome assembly GCA_031761405.1 of Serripes groenlandicus. Classification (NCBI taxonomy): domain Eukaryota; kingdom Metazoa; phylum Mollusca; class Bivalvia; order Cardiida; family Cardiidae; genus Serripes; species Serripes groenlandicus. Next base: position 133,585,543 of record JASEVX010000002.1, on the reverse strand, counting down.
CGAGCGTGATTGATATCAGCTGAAAGCTTCTTTCGAAATCGATGTAAAAATAAATAAGTTTAAATTAATCCATGTGTTGTGCGTACTCAATATAAACTAATCGAATAACCATTGTAACGGAATTTAACACGATGGCCACTGTGAGTATTATAGGTTGAAAGCTTGTTTCGCATTCAATGTAAATTAAATAAAGTTTAATTCATCAACAATTGACAGTAGTTTTAGTCAAATAGTTCTTGTTTCAACTAGGAACAGACAGCCCAACAAAATGGAACACAACTATGTACATTGTTTAAACAGCGCCTATTTCATATGACTTCTTCATTTATAAGATCCTCGTTTCGTGAGTGCTCATCGCCTCCCTTGTACATGAGAACTATTGATGCTGTTAACATATACCTTTCATAAGATTAATTCGTATCTTGTTGAACATTTGCTGTTAATCATTTATTTTAAGTCAGTCGTGTTAACCCTTTCCCACCTGCAGACGCATTTTGAACCAATAACAGCAGATGACTTTTTAAAACATTGGTAGCCAAAGGTGAAATTGCTCATGAAGAGCAATTTCTCATTTGGTCACAATGTTTTCCAACTTTATTAAACAATTTAGCTATCTTTTATGGAAATTTGTCAGGTTTTTGTCACTATGTTTTCAAAGTCGTCTGCTGCAGACGACTTGAATTAGGGAAAGGGTTAACGAAGATAGAATGTTGGTGCAGGACGATTCATCGTTGTGTACGGTCTTCGCAGATGGTGGTGTCTGTGTTTGCTTGACGAGTATTTATACCACCACACAAAGTATGTAAATAGGTGCTGCGTTGTTGTTGCCTTGGCATTTAACCAGCGATATTTGTGTCACTTCAAATCTGTGAAAAATGCTCGGGAACTTTTTTACTGACATTCTGCACCAGTGTATTCCCACCATCATGCCTGTAGCACATACGCTTTGAAAACAATGTGGCAAAAGGAGAAATTGTCAATACTTATGTGTAATTTCTCCTTGTACCTCAACGTTTTTCAACTGTGTTCAGTTATTACACGATTCTTTGAAAATGTTCGGAAACTTTACATACATACAGTCCGATATTACATGTATTTAACAAAGGAGAGGAGATTCAAATTACTTTCATATAAAGTAGACATTTGAAAATACGTATTCACAATTTTGGAAACTTTGTATACATGGGAGAATAGGTTATTTCACTTAGTTTAAAATCATTGTGGCAGAAGAGGAAATTACTCACATGAGCAATTTCTCCTTTTGTAAAATATTTTGTTAAAGCTGTCTGCAGCAGACACCTCATACAGCGTCTGTATGTGGAAAAAGGTTAGCGATCAAAACAGTAGACGAAACTCTTACTATGCAGAAGAGGACGCTCGCATTTGAGCCGTTCCGTGAGCAAACCAATATTATGGCATCTGCGTTATGTATCGACCCAGATCAGCCTGCACAGTCCGCGAACACTGATCCGGGCCGACACATTCCGTCTCAGAGGGGATAGAGGTATAAAGTAATGATTCCTGAAACAGAAAATCAACAGGAGGCGAAAAGTGTCTACCCGGGTAAGCCTGCGCGGCATGCTTATGCTAATCTGGGTCTATACTTTACGCAGAGTCCACAATGTTGGTTTTCTCGCGGGACGGCTTATTTGTATTACCACTTTTCCCCATACACGTGCAGTCAATAATCACACTTTCATTTATATGGTTTCATAGTTTAGTTTAAACTTATTCATTTTACTGCGATTGCGAAACAAGCTTTCGGCTTAGATTAATCACGCTCGATGTCTGCTTCCTGGAGACTTAACCAGTACTCGCACCGTTTGTGTTGAAAAATCCCAAAACCAGGACCCACTGATCACGGGACTCGAACCAGGGACCTTTGATACGAGAGGTCGACGCTCTACTTCTACTCTACACCACTGTCTTCCGCAGTCTTTCATATGTTTCGTCTAGATGTTTTTCAAAGTCGTCCGCTATAGAGTTGTTGTATGTGGGAAAGGGGGTTAACTCTTTCAGCGCCGACTTGTTCAAAGTAGACTCTTCCATGTACACAATCGGGTGTGTCCATTTCTCAATGTATTAAGGTCTTGGATGATTTTGGTAACTAAAAGGCAAACAATGCTGATTTCAGGTGAGACAGCTCGTTACGAGCTGACTCACCTGAATTTTGCATTGTTTGAAAAAACCTCAATATTGCCTTTGGCGCTGAAAGAGTTAATACAAAAGGGTTCAGAGTTGATTGACAGTAAGACTAACCAGTGAAGCCTACGTTACACGTGTCTATTCGGTTATCCGTGAGGGAACTCTCCTGTTCGCTCCGTACCTTAAACACATTATACGTGGATTTGTTTGACAACACGTCCCCCTAATTAAATCTCTGCTTTTCACTTTTGTGCGAGAACAATTACATTATTAATGCGCCTCAACACTAGCCAGATTAAACACGGTAAGTTGGTTAGATGGGTGAAATGAATTTTGTTAAGAAATCACAACATGGCTCAGAAACTATAAACGTGTTATTCTCCGTACTCTGACTTCATTCACACCAACCTCAGTTGATAGTTCTCCAAATCAAAACGAACTCGACTTATCCCTTTTTCTCCTACATTCGGCCCTTGCACTCGTTTCGTGACGTTTCAGAAATCAATTTTTCGAGCGACATTTTTTGTCTGCATAACCCGTCAATGTCATGAAAGCGTTTTTCTAAGTTTACATTTTACTTCCGGTTACTCTCCTTTATATTTTGGCAATATGAAACTAGGTCACGAACTGAGGAGAAAGCTTTTTGACATTCACGACCGATAAACAGGCGTATATTTGAGACATATTTTCAAAATATTTCTTATTTCGGTTCATGTTACCAGTTTATGTTGATACTTATCTAAAATAAAATTATATTTTGACCACTCGCTTCTTCATATCGAAATGCGCATGCGCGAAAGTCGATGATAAAGGTCACGAAACTAGGACACAACAGGATAAACGTTCTTCGTACTCAGACTTCATTCACACCAGCAACCTAGGTTGAACGTTCTCCAAATCAAAACGAACTCAACTAAAACGTTTTCCGTACTCAGAATTTATTCACATCAATCTCAGATAAAACGTTCTCCGAATCAGAACGAACTCAACTAAAACGTTTTCCGTACTCAGAATTAATTCACACCAATCTCAAATAAAACGTTCTTCGAATAAAAACGAACTCAACTGAAACGTTTTCCGTACTCAGAATTCATTCACACCAATCTCAGATAAAACGTTCTCGAAATCAAAACAAACTCAACTTAAACGTTTTCCGTAATTATAATTTATTCACACCAACCTCAGTTAAACGTTACCCAAATCAAACCGATCTCAACTAAATCGTTCTTCGTGCTCAGAATTCGTCCACACCAACCCCAATTAAACGCTCTCCAAATCAAAACGATCTCAACTAAAACGTTCTTCGTGCTCAGAATTCGTCCACACCAACCCCAATTAAACGCTCTCCAAATCTTACCGATCTTAACTAAAACGTTCTTCGTGCTCATAATTCATTCACACCAATCTCAGCGAAACGTTCACCAAATCGAAACGATCTCAACTTAAACGTTCATCAAAAAGAATGTATGCTCCGACGTTTCGTACTCAGTGCTCACCTTGAGCATAGAACACTTTTTTTCAGAGCATGGAGAACGTTTTAAAAGTTTTATAATTTCGGGGCTATGTTTTATCTAATAGCATTACTTGTCGAGTTACAACATCTCAGTCGTAACTTGGGTTCGATGCCTCGCTTAGTCCATATACTTTCCGATGATTGACGAGACTTATTATTGTGATTATCGTCATTCGTCTTCCACCACCAGGAATCCGCTGTGGCCGAGTGGTTAGCGTCGGGGATTTCGAAACCGGGTGTCCCGGGTTCGATCCCCAGTTGCGGCAATTCGGTCATGGTGGAGTGCCCTTGGGCAAGGCACATTTTTTAGGCTAGTACTGGTTTGTTCACCCAGGGAACATGAATAATAGAATTAAAATGCGCGCTAAATGACCTTAGCTGTCGATGCGCCATAAAATAATATACATTCATTCATTCATTCGTCTTCCACCAACGAGCTAATCGTTTCACGAGGGAGTGTAATCGGTAGCCTAGGTTCGTACTCTAGCACCACAACGCCAGAATACACTTGTCTGGATGAAATTGGTCATATTGATATTTAACTGAAGTACTGTTGACAAGGCCGAGCCCCGGTAGCTCAGTCGGTAGCTAAGTTGGTAGCAACGCGAGCTGTCAATCCAGGGGTTGTGAGTTCGAACGCCAGCTCGGCCAACATTCTCTTCGACGTTTGATAAAAGTCAATGCGTTAACAGTCTTTGTGGAAAGCAGCCAGTTGCTTGGAAAGACTGTTGTGCTGAGTACTGATGTGACAAAAACAAGGAAACACATGAGTAGGTGAAATGGCCGCCGTGAAATGACTGAATAATTGTTGAAAACAGCGTTAAATCCCAATCTTACCAAACTGTTGACAACTGCGTTCAATACCATTCGAAATAAGCATAAAACCTGCGACAGGAACCACATGCTTTAAACATAGGAAATATATGTCTGCATCAATATTTGCTTTCATGCAGGATTCAATCTGCAAACAGAATTTGACAGAATTCCTATCCCATCTGAATTATACCGTGACTTTGCTCTGATCGAAATATACACACAATTTAAAGTTTTGACCCTGCTATGTGATAACATAATGCTATAGATATGATCATCGGTGTATCTGGAAAGTGTCCCGAACTTGAGATTTTAATATTTTGGAATTTAACGCCGTTTTTAACTTGTTTCAGTTATATAACGGAGGCCAGTTCACCTATCCCTGTGTTTACTTACTTTCTCTCGAAACAAATTCACATATCAGACTTACCATGCAATGTCTGCTTTTCCACATATAACTGATAGCTCATTGGTGGAAGACGAATGGCGCTTGTCCCGTTGAATTTTGTCACACGTCTGAAATAACTTTGGCAGAGCTGAGTACGAGCTCGCAACCCCTATATGTAAAGCCCTGTCAGTCCAGGGGTTATGACTTGAACCCAAGCTCGAGCAACATAATTTTCGACATTTGAAATTGTAAATTTGGCACGTGTCTTTTGTTTACCACCAATGAGCTAAAGGCATGTATGGAAAAGCAGCCAGTTGCTAGAACAAGTGTTGTGTTGAGAAAGTCAGGAACTATACAAGTTGATGAACTGATCGCCTAACTGATGGTCTTGATACGATTGAAAGCCCAATCAAGCAATTAATCGATCTAACCCATACGATGACAGAAGTAACACATACCAATTTAGCATCGGTTTGGGATGTGGCGGACTTGTATGCCATGTGCATATATCACCCCGCCGTTTCGTTAACCCTTTCGCCGCCAAGGGCAATAAGAGGCTTTTTGCAAACAATGCAGATTTCAGGAGAGACAGCTCGTAACGAGCTGTCTCTCCTGAAATCTGCATTGTTTGCCACTTGTGCATTAAATTTTACCAAATTTCCTATTGGACGGAACATGGTGTGGTCCTATTTTTAGCATGGAAGAGTCGACTTTGTGAAATTCTAGTGTGAAAGGGTTAATGCGAGGAGAATCGCAGAACGATATTCACAGTAAACCCTTTTCAGATGAGTGCTAAAGCACCTGCAGCAGTTTACTTCTAAATGAATTAAAACAATTTCTCCTATTGTCACACTAGTTAAAACTCATTGTTGTTTGCTTCAATGTTTCTTAATGTAAGACGTTGCGGATATGTTATATTAGGGACAGAAAGAGTCATCGCAGTATTACAACTGAACATAGTAGCTTCTTGAAATTCGAGTGTCTGTATGTCTGTTTGTGTGTGTGTGTTTGTGTTTGTGTGTGTGTGTGTGTGTGTGTGTGTGTGTGTGTGTGTGTGTGTGTGAGTGTGTGTTCTGAGGAGGGGTAGTGGGTAATATATCTGCAACCCATCCGATTGAAGAGAACTGGTAACTCAGATAAATTCCGCGTGATAGGGGGAGGGACTCTATGCCCTGTACACCACTACATCACACCATCTCTCTGAAAAAGCGGGGAGAATGGTCCCAAGTAATTCGTATTTAAGTGATTTATTTGGAGGGAATTGTACTGATAGCTACTTTGTGAATGTCCATTTATTTAGAGAGAAGTATTAGACAACCAGACATTTGTGTGGTCCGATGCCATACAGGCGGAACCACATCTACTGTCCGAATAACGTTACGCGTCTGTGGAATTGTGTCATCAATTCGAAGAACTTTACCAGACGCATTATGCTTTCTTCAATAGATTTGCCGTAGTTCACTTGGGAGCGTTTTGCCCACAAAACATTTTCGTAGTTTGCGGCTAAGCACGACATAGGTTTCTAGAATCTAAAACCCATCATATGTATTTGAATGAACTTAAGTGCAAGACGGTGTCTCCTTGTCTGAATCATGTATAAAATTAAAATAAATGTTTTTTTATTTTATAGTATTGTCAATAATCATAGGATAAGTGGGCAACATGCTGTTATCACTCAAATCATATGTTTATTTACCGTTCGGCGTCTTTTGAACAAATGCGCCGGATTTGACATTTGCGAAATTAAAATCAATTTTAAAAAATATAGGCAAATATAAAACTTGATGTTAAGCCGAGTAGAAACAAAGATGTGGCCAACAAAGCACTTCCCTTGAAGGTGGAAATAATGTTAGCAATATCAGATTAGGAACTGGTGTACAAGATACTGGTGCACACGATTATCTGAGCCTACCACAAGTTACTCGTGTGATTTCATATTTTATAGTCTATAAGACTACAATGAGATAAATCTTCTTATGAGGGATGTATTTAAAACACACACAATTCTTCTACAACACTTGACGAAAAATCTACCGAGTTACATTTCAACAAATTTGTCACTTGACATTTGAGAGAGTCGGTGGGTACACATTTGTATGTTTGATGATTATTGATCCAGAATAATATATGCCTATACACCGTCTAATCGAGATCTACGTTGTCCGCATATTACTTACACAAGCTGGATAAAAATAATGTCTGAAACGAAAAGAAGTTTATTCATATGACTTGAAAACATATGGATCATCGTCCAAATATTTACAATATACATGTGCATATGAAGGAAATAGACATTACGAAGGTGGATGAACAATGCACTTCCCTTGAAGGCGTAAAATAATAATAGAAATGTCAGATTATTTACCGGGGGTCAAGATTATCTGAGTCTACCACACATTGCGCGTGTGAATTCATATGTTATAGTCTTTTTGTCCTGTACAGCGATCACCAAAAACTCTTCTACACTTCCTATTATCATACAACTATAATAAGCATCGCTACCAAGGCTGCCTGTGTAAAGAGTACCCCATCAGGACAGTTTTGCTGATCATCCAAAAGTAAAAAAAAATATTCATTGCTTTTATTAGCAACACTAGGATGTTTCATTAATATTCCTCTACAAGGTTAGCCAATTAAGATCAATACATAATACCTAGACATAAAAGCAAGATATGCCAATGTTGAGGAGGGTCGTTCAACCTGGTGATCCATCGTAAAGATGTTTATCCCAAATAGTTTAAAGGCGATTTATTATCTGGTTTGGTACATATTTATTTCATCGATGATCTAGATTCGCGTTTCCCGGGATATAAAGGGTGATATTCTACCGCCTTGAAAGACCGGCTTTATGTCCAACAGCCCCAGACTTATAAATAATTCACCGTCACGTGATGTGTATAGATCACTCTATAAACAACTCTGCACGCTAATAAAATACGCTGACAGGAACCCTTTCAATTTTCCCTCTTAAAAAAGTGAATGCAATAGAAGTTGAACGTCGAACTGTTAGCAATTCCATTCCAATGGCTACCTTTATGCCGTTGTTCCATTCTCATGGCTTAGTCTATGTAGGTCTATGTTTCAAGATTGAAACCAGAAGCCGGAACACGTACATTTCTGGTTTTTAGACGGAATACATTCAATACCCATGTCTAGCGTCATGGCTGTACATATACAAGCCTAAATCTATGTTGGTAAATGTCCATGTCTAGCTTTATGTTGGTACATGTCTATGCCTTTCTGTATGTGGGTACATGTTCATGTCGAGCTTTATGACGGAACACACCGTCTTGTCTAGCTGTATTTCGGTACATGCGTTTGCCTAGCATTATGTCGGTATATACCCCTCTTTAGCCTTATGTCCATATATGTCCATTTCAAATGTAATGTTGGTTAATATTGTTGTTTAGTTTTATGTCGGCACATGCCCATTTCAAGGTTTATGTCTGTACATACTCATGTTTTGCGTTATGTCGGTTCATGCCCATGTCTTGCTTTTAGTCGGCAAATGTCTATGCCAAGCTATATGCCGATCCATGCCAATGCCATGCTTACATGTCTATGTCTAAATGATAACCTATCCATGCCTATGTCTAGCTTGAAACCAGACGATTGGTCATACCCTTGTCTTGTTTTCATCAAAAATCCATTTCATACCATGGAGTAGCTTTAACCGTTCCATATCACTGTTTGTCAGCACTTTCTTTATAACTAGTACTTCGTCGACTTAATAGCGAATAGTGCAAAACCAGATCAAACTGCATTGCGGCTCACAATGATCTATATCAGAGCGTGGCGCCAATGCCTAATATTTGGTATGCCAAGAACACCTTTCTTTTCCCCGAACGTCTATCATCATTCAATAAATAAACAAACACGCGATAGGTGTGGCACTCGTTCCATCTCTCAATTGTAAAGCAGCACGAACATGTAATTTTATTGCAGTTAGATAAGTCATTTTATTACATCTGAAATAGGCCATGCTTTTCAATTAACAGAACAAAGGTTAGTGGCATGACATGTAGAACGTAAATCACATTCTGGTTAATCAAACAAAGAAACAACGGTAACATTGACAAAGGATATTTGTTTACTACAGATGAACAGGCATCTTGGCGTTAGAGGATGCAAATAACACAACCATGGCATTTTACTACTATTAAAGTCAAACAAATTCCAAAAAGACGCTATCTTGTTAACTCTAGACATTTGCTGTGTTTTTGACGGGCACCAATATTGCTATCCTAGATAGAATTTCAGCGGTAAGAACAAACGGAATATCGAAGTATATCAAGTCCGTGATGGTTGTGATAAAACCGATGTGAACAGCTTATTGAAGCGGATTTGTTTTTGTTTGTCAAAATTCATATGAATATATATGTTGTACCAATGCACTTGTAAAAAAGAAGCTTCGGACATTAAAAGAGCACACGCATACATGTGCAAATAAATTGACTTTGTTAACGATGCTAAGCTGTCTGACTGCCTATTCGTAACAGAAGGGCCACCCTTTAATCATGACCCATTTAACATTCAAAGTTTGACTGAGATTGACATATAGTTTACGTGCATCAATGCTTTTGAAACGTTCACTCATGGTGTACAAGATCCTGTAGTATGCTTATGACATTGTTCCAAAACTAATCAATACTGATCAATACACTAGCTGAGCAGCCAAATTCATTGATGACTACTGAATAATGTTTGTATGTTTGTAAAAAGGACCCTTGAATACTAGTAACCACATGATAACTAAGATTCAAATATCGCCAACTTATCACGTTAATGATCACTGTATGAATAATGACACTATCTGTGGTTGTATGTTTAGTACACCTAGGTCACCTTCATACAACAAGCAAGACTATAACGAGTCCTTTTGAGACATTTCGATACAAAGGACGCCGGTATGCGATGTCATAGGTAACTGTAATGCTGGCAAATAAATATTACTGAGTTGAACAAATTTAATTGTGGATAAAAAAAAACAGCAACTACAAAGCCTATTTATATCTAGCATGGTGGTACATTTTTAAAACTATAGTACAACATGAGTGTATGCAAACTATTATGAAAGGGAATGACCTGTTTTAAGTTGAACTAACTTGTTGCCAGACCCTTTTGCCTTTACATTATGCAATTCTTGTAAATATGTATGTTTATATATGTATATTGACAATAATGCGTCAGTGTAAGTGTTCTGCATCGAACTGCCTGTATGTTTTCATAGAAACAAGAAATATCTTTAAAAAAGACATACGACTTTCAATATGGGAAAACACTAGGAAATGGAACACGCAATAATCTATGTGTTTACCAAAGGCTAAACGGCCATCTCCATCCAGCTTCAGTTTCTATAAATAGATTATCACCTCCAGGCCGAGAATAAGCCACATGACTGGAGATTAAATTATCATGTTTCAAAAATAATTAATATTTTGCTCTTAAATATTATATTTCATACGTTTTCACTGATTTTTTTCACTGAAATATATTTCTTAAGGAAAACAATTAAAAGTTAGTATGCAGAACATTTCATTTTAAAACTTCATCTTATTAGTGCCTCTCGTAGGATCGTCAACTTAACTATGAACCAACCAAAACGTTTCATTTCCTTTATTTCTTCGACATTATTCCATTAAATAAAACATTTGATTGGTGTACAATCTAGATCATTTGTTTAACATCTAGGTCAAAACTGAGGTTAAACAGCTATCGCCGAATAAAAGATCAGTAAAAGCTGACACAATCTAGACAGGATTACGTTGTTACAAGACATGTAGCGAAAAGCAATAATACGTCCGGCCAACATTATTTACACAAGGAATCGCTTCATTACCAGTGAAAACAGTTTCTGAATCAAACGATGATCATCATTTGAAAAGGGGTATTGTAAGCGTATTTGTTCACAGTATACTAGCTGTGCATGATGATACTATAATTTCCTCGCAATACTTATACTATATAAGAATCTCACGTCTGGTATATTGCATTAAATCAAAGGAACAGTAACGTCCCAGCTTTAATGCACATCGTCACCACGTGTCTTAGCACGTTTCTTAAAGGAGTCTCACATTGGTTTGATGCGGTGAATATGTAAATGAGGTAGCGTGTGCACCATCGTGTCTTTGGGGAGCATTCTGTTGTAGTTGGTATTCACATGCTGAACTATCTTTTGCCAGACAACAGCGAAATAAAGATGTGTAGATTCTGCAATAGTTGTGTAATTGTCATGTTCCTGTCTTCCTATTTATGAATGGAAATCGTCTCGAGCAATGCTTTCTTGGGTAACAGACGTAAGCATCGATCGGGTCTTTGAGTTTAACGTCAGGATGAAATTAATTGACTGCATTAGAATCATCAAACGTGAATTGCATTTCTATTCCTTTCAAAGTGTCCTACACAACATTATAATACCACCAAATGTTATACAATGGATTGATCTTAAGATACGCAAAATTCGAGACTGGATGAATGGCTGATCCGGATCGATATTTTACGCAGAGTTCCCACTGTTGGTTTTATCGCGGAATGGCTCTTATGTGGGTCCATCGTTAGTACAGTCATGCCTGTATCTATATAATGTGAAATGCCATACAAATGCCTGCCATGACTAAACATGCGGTTCGAGGACATTTATATAGACAGTTAGAGTATAGTTGTCTTGACATTCGTACGGTTTAGAATGTCATTGACATGCAGTATTAATTGGGTACTTTCACAAATATCCGTTTCCCCTACTTGCTTATACTAAGCATGCTGAGCAGGCTAACCCGGACAGATACTTTTCGCCTCCTTTGGATTTCCTGTTTCAGGAATCATTACTCTATACCTATATCCCCCTGAGACGGAATGTGTCGGCCCGGATTAGCCTGCGCGGACTGCGCTTGCTGATCTTGGTCGATATATTACGCAGAGGCCATGATGTTGGTTTTCTCGCGGGACGGCTGATATGTGTGCTACGATGTTGCTTAGTACATAAATGGCATACGATACGTTTGCATGATTATAATCTGTAGGTTTCACAGGGAAAATATCTTATTTGAATTTAGAACAGTCAATGCTTTAGCTGAAATTAGTTGTATACCTTTTTACCTTACAACGATTGATTTTATAAGCATTTTCGCTTATTTTAATAGTAATAACTGTTGTGTCTTGTTGACGGCAAACACATTCGCGAATCTCTGGTGAATATTCATCGTTCAATGCTATGAAAGATGCCGCCAAGGGCAATCATTCACAACCAACCTCAGTAGGGATTAAACTAGGGCAACTGGTCACATATCACGTATGCTATATATAATCAGCCAAATCTGGTCCTTAATTTACTATACAGCAAGACACATTTGTATTTTACGCACATATGTACTTACATCATATCATTAGATACTCTTTCCCATAAAAAATACACAACTTATTTAGACTCATGTTTAATATAACAATGATATTACTTACGATATATATTCAAATTGAGAGGTTTCTCGTGGATTTTCACTCCTTTGAAACAGGTAACTTAACAGCTAATCGTAACAGATTATCAACGGATAAGTTATCTGAATATCAAACATCAATTGAATATTCCTATCGAATTAAAAATGCATCTCAGTAACAACTGATGAATCGTATATTTTTTCCTTGAAAAATATCGATTACCTTTTGATAAATAGAATAGAGCCGTTGTTGCATGTGCCATTTAATTTGAATTTGAGAAAGAATAGTTTTGGAATTGAGTGAAAACAAACGTAGAAAAAGGAAAAATCGCTCGTTACCAGAAATGCCTGCTTGAAAATCTGAGCCTAAATTGCTCAGAAAGGCCAACGTGTAACTTTTGCCATGCACTGACAAGTGTCACATCTTTCATTTATTATTTGTATCTTTTATACTCCGTGCGAAATTAGTAATTAGTTGCGAAAATGGTCATACATATCGAGGGCTTGGTGTGAAACGGTTGTAACTAAAAATCGGTATTTTTTTTAACAAGGTTAATCACCTCGCCATAAAGTCTTTATAAGCGTTAAATCATTTTTCTTGGTAAACAATGGAAATTTAGGCGCCATTGCGCGTTCTGAGCAATGGCACCTAAATTTGCATTGTTTACAATGGGGTCAAAATTGCCCCTAAACTAGGGTTTTTTCAAAATAGGTTTTGAGTTACAACCGTTTCACACCAAGCCCTCAATAGAGTAGCCCCGTTTGATTAATAAAAACACGATAGTATATGATAACACGGTTACGGCTCCCAGTAGTCATTACGATCGCTGTGACAACAGTACTATCACCACCATCGACAATACTTTAAATGTTTAATGTTCATTGATGGGTAATTACACGACATGTGACACGCACTGTTGGTTTTATAGTGCTAAACAGGCTACGTAATGGATTCCTGCATGCACATGTTTCTTTGTAAATTTGGTTGTGCGAGTTGAGTCCGTGCTGGTCGTGATCGTAAGCTTTAGTTTAAAGAGTATTTGCTGCCTTATACTGGAACATATTACCAAGAGAACATGTTTATATGACCTGTCTTGCGAGAAAACAATACATTGTGGACTCTGCGTAAAAGTATCGACCCATATCAGCCTAAGCATGCCGCGCAGCCTAACCCGGAAATAACTTTTCGTCTCCTGTGGATTTTCTGTTTCAGGAATCGTTTCTCTATACCTCTATCCCCCTGAGACGGGGTGTATCGGCCCGGATTAGTCTGCGCGGACTGCGCAGGCGAATATGGATCGATACAGTACGCAGAGGCCATACTGGTTGTTTTTTTCGCGGACGGCTCATATCTATATTCTGTTCATTGTATGTGATATTGGCCATTGCATGGCAACAGCTACACGCTAGACCTTTCTTGAGCAATGTAGGCTCAGATTATCAAGAAGCCATTTCTGGTAACGAGCGATTTTTCCTTTTTCTACATTTGTTTTCACTGAATTCCAAAACTATTCTTTCTCCAGATCAAATTATGACTTTACATTTTGTCAATTTACAGAAAGGTTACACAGAATAGCCGTTGAGAGAGGTTATTGACGCCGCGTGGAAGCGCGTCGTCTGTATGGGATAGGTTTTAATTTTGTACCATGGGGTGACATAATCGAAAAGGGTGCAATCACCATTATTATTGTTAAGAAAAACTCTGTTATATGTTTGAAAATAACAACCTTTATGAATAAACAAGCAAATTCAGAGAATTCTGGTCCCCCGCCAGGGTCAAGGTCACAAGGTCAAAAAAAATGGTATTGATGGAAAGTGGTTGTCACAAGGAATACACATGTGAAATATGAAAGCAGTACCTATTACGGTTCAGAAGTTATGACCAAGGTTAAAGTTTTTGTGACAGCGTGACTGACGGACTGACGGACGGACTGACGGACTGACTGACGAATGAGAACTAATAGTCCCCACGCTTTCGCTAAAGCGGGGGACAATAAATGTTATAAAATGATTTAAGAAACAGCTAGATACAAAATACATATGTCTTCTACCGTTATTACAAAACTTTAGACACATTTAATAAGTATTTAATAACTTTCCCCCAACTTCCTAGGCTTCGGGTTTTTTTCTAGTTTGGTTTACGACCGGATTTATCAAAGCTCAGAAATAAGTTGCTGGCGATGTATTTGCCTATTTACAATATTGAGATTTTTAAATAAATGGGTAATCTTTAACAAATCAATAATGATTCATTTTAGTTACTACATATTACAGTATAATTCTGTAAAACTGTAAAAACAACGTTAACCGAACTATGCAATAGGCAGGGCCGTAACGTGACCCATTCTATTATTTGTAAATGCAGCTTGTCATCGCTCGGCGATTTTGGTCATTCTTATTTAATAGACGACAAGGTGTCATCGGTTCCCATAGAGTAATTAAGTTGTCTTTGCTTCCTTCCGTTATGAATACTTTGCTGTTTTCACGATTTCATCTGATTTCTAAAATTCATTGGATTCGTACCCGGTTTTTCATGTTTCGTTCGAGATGAACGATTCGTACCAACTGCTTTTCGCTCCTTGCTCTAGAGGAACTGACTTGACCATTTTCTTTTGTTTATTTTTCAGTTTTCTACTGGTATGTTCAACCCGATTAAAGTGACATTACAAACAAACAAAACAGACTTAATAATTCTTATTATATTTTGACTATACATGTGAACTTTCATAATGATCAATCTTGATCATAAATATCGTCTTTTTTTAGTTTAATTACTTCGTATTTTTTGTTTATATACTCCCGCTTTTGCTATCATACTTCTGCTAAACTGGAAGAAGAATAGACTCCCCTCTCTCCTTCCAAAGCTTGTGTCACACTTAACTTATAACTAGAAGCAATAAACCTTAATATATGTTAATATTTAAGCACCTATGTGTTTTGTGTTATCTATCAGGTGAGCAATATAGGCACATCTTGGCCTTCATGTTTAAAATAAAGGGGCATTTGGCCTTCTTGTTCGAAATATTTACATCCTGTCTGTTTGCACACGATATTTAAATGTACTGAACTGCATCTGCTTCCTTTAAGTCGTGCTTTAAAACCATGCGCGGCGTCTTTGATGCTTTGCATCATAATTCGGCTTGTTCTGTAATTGTAATAGTGATTACATGAGGTTTTTTTGCGATTCAAGCATGTAAGTGCAAAATAAAAAGGTAACCTGTTTTTCATGCGAGTTCTACAGTTCATGGTGTTTTATTACATTTAAATCATTCAAGTCAAATACAAGGAGTGAACTGTTTTGCGCACGAGTCATACATGTTATGATGTAGCATGCACTTCTAAACAAATACAAAATACTGTCCAACCTGTGTTTAAAGACCACCAATTGGATGAGAACTATCTGGTGTTTGTTCACAGTTAGTCTTAAATTGCAGGGTAATTTATGCAGAAAGTGGGTAACTGGGAAATAATTATAATTGTGGCTGCCATAAACAGAGCATTGCTATACAAAGGTGGTCTTTGGCACAGGTTTGACTGTATACATATATATGTATTAACTTGTATGTGAACACTGTAAGACCCTGGACAAGGTTACGGGCATGAAGATCTTTTGAGTGCAAATGAAATTACTTAAACAAAAAAAAACGTCCGTATATCGAGGGCTTAGCGTTAAACGGTTGTAACTAAAAAACCTATTTTGAAAACCCTGGTTTAGGGGCAATTTTGACCCCTTTGTAAACAATGCAAATGTAGGTGCCATTTCTCAGAACGAGCAATGGCACCCAAATTTCCATTGTTTACCAAGAAAAATGATTTAACGCTTATAAAGACTTAAAAAATATACCAATTTCAGTTACAACCGTTTCACGCCAAGCCCTCGATATCATCTCGCTATCATGCATGTTCACTCTGTTTTGCAATCTAATTTCCAGCGAGATAGTTTATGTTCAGCACAGATTCCATGCAGTTGACAGCGAAGTGGATAAAATGTTGTTCAGGCTAAAACCTCGGCCGAGGTAATCAGAAAATATGGAGTGCTTTATACTGCTTAAAATATATTAGGCGCCCATTTTATTAGGGATATGGCATTATTTTGGCTATGGCTATTTCTGATTTATTACTCAACTTACATTTCCTAATACTTTGCGTAACGTTCTGGCTCCGATTTACATTTAGAGCATTTCAGATATTCTACACACGTACTTTTAACAATAATACTAGTTGTGTTTATTGTTGTTTGTGATGTAAAAAGGATTGTTTGGATCTTTATATGGTATTTTACTACGCTTTCAACATCGTTTTAGTTATACCATGGCGCTTCCCTGGTAAGTAATCATTAATACTGGTCCATTTAACTTAACAGCAGAGGTGTTAAAGTCCAGGGGCGTAGGTCCCTTTAGGCACTGTAGGCCTAAAAATGCCCCCAAAATGCAGCTGCGGCGATAAACATCTGCGTAATGTATCGACCAGATCAGCATGCCTGTGTGGCATGCTTAGGCTGATCCGGGTCGATACTTTACGCAGAGTCCTTGATTTTCTCACGAGACGGCCTACACATTGATTATTGCAAAGCTACGCCCCTGAAGTCTTTACTATTATTGTTGAAGTCCGTGGTATGACTCGACCGGGGATCGAACCTGCGAGCTACCGCACCCGGGGCAGATGCTTTACCAATACACCTTCGAGGCGGTTTCAGATGTTCTACACACGAATACATGTTTGTTTATAAGAGGTAATGATATAAGAAGGTAGGGTTACCTACAAGTTACATGCACAGCACTCAAATTTGATTTGTGCCATATAATGAAGAACCGGAAGCGGAAATAAACCACTAAGGTACTATAGTCCCTAAAAAAAACCTTTGTTTGCGTAGAAATGAGTGTATACCATCACCAGAATGTATTGAATATATGACAGTGAGTTTAAAAGCATTGTGAATGTGTATAGGATGCACTGGAAATGATTGATTTGATCACTTTTAGTATTTTGACCTTGAAAGAGAAAGTAGAGAATGCTAAACATCGGTTTTGTCCGGGCCCGAGTTGGTCTAAAATGACGGTTACAATTTTCGCCTTGTGAGTTCTTTCTTGCATAATGCATGACCCCCACATTTTCTTTGGAGGTTACTCTTTTCAGTGATATATGGTGTTCTTCATGAGAAACGCTTAGAAAGTGTGACAATTGAGGACTGAAACTGGTCGATTTACATGGAAACAAAGAAGGATTTTTTTGGTGTATTGTAACCTAAAAAATGGACACGAACCTCTGTGTAGTAAAACGTTAGTTGGTGCTAACTGGTAATGTATAATGCTGTAACTGACATCCAAGTAAACAAGATAAAATACCGAAGGCGTCGTTGGGGCAATTGGTGTCAACATTAATTGTACCTCGTATTTCTGGGCGGTTTATCATGAATAATCCCAAAGAACAGAACAAAACATAACAATGACAATATTTATTTAATCCTAAACGATGAGATACTGAGTTCTATCAGTGAGACATAATCCATATCACCCACCCTGTGAGTGATATAGGAATGACGTCAAATATTCAATTGTATCACTTCTCGATGAGATATATTCCATATCCACTCAAAACAAACCAATATCCTCCATTTATCATTTTGTAATTCAATGAAAGGATCATTGTCTGTACTTCATTAAGTACCATCATTGCGGATATAGAAAAAAAAAGTGTAAATGTACACAAATGAGTGTACTATACATAACTCTAAATTAGATAGGTATTCAATAATATAACATAATTAGTTGACCCTCAAACTCAATGTAGTTGATCGACAAAAGAATAGTTTG